>VYZW01003340.1:32800-68251 GCA_013401315.1 Balaeniceps rex | reverse complement strand
TAATTTAGGGACTCTGGGACTGTTTATTGTACATAAAGGTATCGCAGGGGATAATATATCATTAGTTTGCACAGAGGCTTTATGTAATTTGGAATAGAATATATACTGTATCCTAGCAGAAAAAAATGTATGCTTGATGAAGATTATCTGTCCGAGCATTAGTGGCTTTGTCAAAATAACAGATCAAAAATCTGATGTGAAATTTATATTTTAATAAAATTAATGGAGCCCATCACTAGGACTTGAGAAAGTAGTTTATGATGCTCTGACAGTGTAGTGGCCATAAATTAGTTGGATCAATTTCCCAGAGAACATCTAGACAGGCAAAACAAGTCTGCATTGCAGCATCTGGTAGCCTGGAGTATGCTGAGCACGTTAGAGCCAAGGGGTGTGACAGCAGTTCTGTTATATGGGATGCAGCTGTTGTATGCAAAGACCTGTATAGCTTTGGGTACCTGAACGCAGTGTCATTTGGCCCGCAGGTGATTCGAGGCCATGCAGGACTCAGCGACAGATCATATCACCCTTGTCACATCCCACCGGGGTGGTGTGTTGAGCACAACTTGCTGTGACATTAAGTGGCTTCGGAGCATGTTGCTTCTGGTTTCGCCTTTTTAAACAAATATTCAGTTAGAAATATTTATAACTGTTGATAAGCAAATCATTTTTATATGTTCCTCTGTGCTTGTTGCTTATAAGAGTGTTATGGTTTTTATAAGGTTTTTAGTAAGTGTTAGTCAGTTATAAGGTTTTTAGTAGTGGCTGGGAACATGAGTCAAGGTTTTCCATGAGTGAAGATCAAGTCACATGTGATTCATCCATCTGATGTGAAATATTAAGTGAAAATGCCTACAGTACACAAGGCAGGAAAAACATCTCATTCATTTAATTCACTGGGAATAATTCATTAACCAACACTTCTGATTTGTGTCAGTCAAAAACTAAACTTCCATCTTGATTCTCACTTTATGGCCCTTCTGTTTCTTTCATGAACGTATGCTGAATTTGACCTTAAAACAGCTTTATGCACACTGTTCTATTTGATGCAACTGAGCGCCATTAGTATTCTAATGAGTACCATTACTTGTAAAATTATGTTTGTCCTGAAAGTTATGGCAAGGGGTAAGAATATTAAACTCAGTGCCACTGAAATATCTGAGGTCTGGAGTCAATTTTAAATCTCTGATGCCTTTAACGGTGAATATTAGAAACTAAAACTGGATGCATCTATACACATACTTATTTTTGTGACAGTCCTTTCTTTGCCCATGCAATGAACTGACTGGAAGCAATGCAATTGCACTGTTAAACCAGGCGTATTACTTCTTTCTGTGTCACACTACTCTAAATAAAAGCTTTAGTTAGCTCAGATGACAAACTACAATCTAGGATTTCTCTGCAATATACTGTATAAATATCTGTTGAGTAGCCTGCTGAGGGAGGGCATTGGCTGCTTTGTAGAATCTCTGTTGAATGGCACTGGGCTTTCCATTTTGTCTGACAAAGTTGCTGTGGAAAAAGATTGGCACATCTTTGCCTCATCCTCCAGAAGAGTATCTACTTGTTTCACTGGTGTGGTAAGACTAGGACAGGAGCTCAGGGTGTGACATCCCTCCCCTCAAGTGATTGAACATGGTCATATGTGAGGATGCATTCAGAAAGCAGGAATGGTACCTAAGCTCCTGAACTACTCTTTCCTGTTGGCTGGCATTATGTCTCAAGTGAGACATAATTAGTGCTAGGATGTTTAAATCAATTTCAGGTCATCTCCAGCCAGAGGCTGACTTGGCTGTGTTTCTGTTCGGCAATGTATATTTTAGTCAGAGCTTTACTGTGCCTTGTAAATAGAATAATATACTGACTAAAAAGTGCAGTTTTATGCAGATCGCATTTGGTGAAAAGTTTAGTCCCTAGCCTCCCAAGTAATTTTTCTTTTCTAAGTTCATTGAAACATTTCTATAATGTTTACTTTTGGGGAATGGGATTCATGTGGGCAATTGGACGTCACTAAACTAAGAGATGCATCTACAGTCCTAATCCTCCCTTGTGTTGCGTTATGGTATAAACTGGAACAGTTTAACAGGAGAGGCCAGGAGAGACTAATTCTCTGTAGCCCACAGTTTGGGGCAAACTGTTTGGAGAGGGACAGCCAAAGTTCGTATTCACACTCCAGGACAGACAGATTGAGCTGTGATTCCCGGTACCATTTGTGCATGAATTATGGGAATGGTAGGAGGTTGAGAGACTGCGAAAAGAAGGATATGGAGAGGGTAAGCATCTCTTTTCTTAATTTTTATTTGTAAGTCACTCTATGAGACTATTTCATATTTTTTTTTCCTTTAGAAAAAATCTGCAAATGGAAATGTTTTATTTTGGATAAAAATAGGTACTGTGTTGGTGCTTTTCACTTCTTTTTTCATCAGTTTGTCACCGATGACTAACTGATGGAGTTCTGAACAAGTGTGGTTTTAGTTTAGTTCTAGAAACCCTTACAAGGGTTGCTCTTAGGCACTGTATAAATTAGATGGGCACATTCTGATTTAATGTGTTAGCATTTGACAAAAATCAAACATTTTTAAAGAAAAAAAATTCAATCCATTAAGAAGTATTACTGAAATATTCAAATCCAGCTGGACAGAAGTATTCTCACTCGAGAAAATGATGCCTTTATGCTGCAGTGTTGAAAACACACTAGCTTCCAAATAAATTGGTACTCAGGTAACATCAAGTCCTAATTTATTTCTGTCCCCCAGTCTCATCTGCCTATCTGTCCTATTTGTTTAGCCTCTATCATTGCAGATATGAATGTCTTCCAAACATTGAATATGCCAGAATTTCTGCTTCTGCTTTAGAGTGAAAGCCTATGTGCACAACATCTGCAAATTAGAGCTGGCAACAGGAGAGAATGAATTAAAATGTAAATCTGGCTGTGGCTGATATAAATATAAATCAAAGTATAAATCAAATACTGATCTGAGGTAGTTGTATATGAAAAAGGTTCATACAATTCTGTTAATAAATGAAAACTTTTTTTTAAAGTCAAACTAGCTTTTATCACATCCAGAAAGGAAAATGGGTGCAAAAATATTTCTTTTTAATTTTATGGTAATTCTAATTTTAATTTTAATCCAAGTTCTTATCAGTCAGTTCTGTAATTATTTCTAATTGTTCCAAACTCACAGAGGTTAAGTTATAAACTGTACCCCATAGAATATTCTAAAGCCCAGAGTATTAGCAAACTGCCAGAAGATCAAAATAGGCACACATGAAAAGTGTCTGTTTCCCATATAATTTGCATTAGTTTTATCATGATTTAATGCAAATAAGTATTGCACACATACTTATGCAACCAACTGATCATTTGCACATGCAGAAATCCAGTTTAGTGAATATATAAACAAAGGAGAAATGCAGATTTTGTTTTCTGTTTGCATATGTTACTGTCTGTGTATCTATTTCATAAACGTTGAATCCTAACTATCTGGGGTGCTAAGGTTAAAGAGCAGTCACTGGGCTTGATTCCATGGCTAGAATTACCAGATGGCTTTTTATGGTCATGCATATTTCCGAGCATTAATTCAATGAAAAAGATAGTGTAACATCTACAATTTTTTTGAATGAAATGCAAAATAAACCAAGCATAGTTACCAACCCAAACCTCTGCCCTGGATTAATTAGATTTGCAAATTTTCAGAGATCCTACAGCCTATTTTTGGATACAGCTGGAAACGATGTCAAGCATGACAGTGCCTTTACAATACACAGTAAGAATAGGTCACTCACAAGATGGCTCATCTAAACAGTTTGGTTTGCAGAGTCTTTATTACAGGTTTTGCAAAATGAAAAAAAAAGGATTTGCGTGTCTCTATAAATACAGGAAAGATAAATTACCTTGGCTCTTATCAGTGCTTTTTCTTCTAGTCTAATATTTCTGTTATCATAATTAATTCTTTCTGTGCTTACGGGAAACTTACCAAGATTCGGTCTTTTCAATTCTCTGTCTTCTCCTTTTCAAGTTCAACATGAGACCGATTCCCCCCTCCTCCATTTTCTTTCAGCGCATCTTCCCACCCCACTTGAACAATTCAGGTTTTGTCAGCCTTCTTGACAACCGAGGTACTTCTACCCTTTTCAATCTTTTAACAGGTTTTATTTCTCCTCACCCCCAACAATTCATTAACTTTTAATTTTTTCAGGTGTAAGAGCAGTGACTTTTCTCCCTTTTTTACCTTGCCCTGAATCTGGTGTTGATCCCACAAGTCAAAAGGCTTTTTTGCATACATGGTGGGTGGAACAAAGGACTTCAGCAGGTGACTGACAGCGTCAGTAAACCTGAGAGCATCAGCACATCCCTGACAGGCACTAACTTTTTTTGTCTCTTTCAGTTCTCTTAGATTCATTTTTAAGGAAGCAACAACACTTTTTTCATGTCTAGGGATTTAGCACAGTCATGTTAAAACCAGTTCAAAGTAAATAGTATGAAGCTCCATTCAAATAGTGCTGATATATTTCTAATTTGTGTTTGTGTGAGTGATAGTAGGAAGGTACTTTTTTATGTAGAAGTTGCCTGTGTCTCTGTGTCTGTATCTGAAATGGATTTACAAGAATGTTTTACCACATTAATGACAGGTTTTCAGATTCTCAAAATTGTGTGGTTGTTTTTAATCTTACGATTGGGTGACTTCTTCCTGCTAAGGAATACGTCTTGTTGACCTAAGCAATAGCAAAAATTATATCCTGAAAACTGCGCACTGTGTGTGTATGTAGAAACACAGATGGCTGGATGATGGTTTGAGTTATGGGAACTATGTGATTCTTAAGATTCTTAGGATGTTTTATGGCTTAGATAGCTGCTTTGCACCAAGAAATGGATTGTGCTGTCTACATCAATGCTATAATTACACTTTAAAATGATGGCAATGGTCCCAAGTTGGAAGCAGACTTGCTGCTTGCCTCCTTATGGAAGAACCAGGTGGTCTGCTTATGTATGAGAAGTTTTGAGGTTATTTCCTTAAAATCTTTATTTGCCAAAGAGACACCTTAAGTAACAACTTCTAAGATTTGTCCTCCTGAGAGCCTGAGAAGGCCAGCAGCTTTGCAAGTGGGAGGTGAAGCAGGTGAAGAGAATACAGAAAAAATGTAGGAGATAGCAAGGTAATTTTAGGGTATCTGTACAGCAAAGCAGAACTTTCTGTTGCATGAGGCTAATCTAGCTGCTAGTCTCCTAGGAGCTCCATGGTGAGGAATCTCCCATCTAATATATTAACAACTTGGCAGCTTTCCAGGAAAATACATATATGAGGTTGGAGATTAGGGTTGCTGCGTGCTTTGGCTATTATGTTGTCGTGGTTTAACCCTAGCCAGCAACTCAGCACCACACAGCCGCTCCCTCACTCACCCCCTCCCCAGTGGGATGGGGGAGAGAACTGAAAGAGTAAAAGTGAGAAAACTCATGGGTTGACATAAGAACAGTTTAATAATTGCAATAAAATAAAGTAAAACAAACAAAAAAAAGTATACAAAACAAGTGATGCACGATGCAATCGCTTACCACCCGCCGACCGACACCCAGCCAGTCCCCAAGCAGCGATCACTGCCCCACCACCAACTCCCCACAGTTTATATACTGAGCATGATGTCATATGGCAGGGAATATCCCTTTGGCCAGTTTGGATCAGCTGTCCTGGCTGTGCCCCCTCCCAGCTTCTTGTGCACCTGGCAGAGCATGGGAAGCTGAAAAGTCCTTGTCTTAGTGTAAACACTACTTGGCAACAACTAAAACATCAGTGTGTTATCAATGTTATTCTCATCTAAATCCAAAACACAGCACTATGCCAGCTACTAGGAAGAAAAGTAACTCTATCCCAGCTGAAACCAGGACATATGTGCATATCAATGTGTCAATGACCTGGACGAGGGGATCGAGCATACCCTCAGCAAGTTTGCAGATGACACTAAGCTGGGTGGAAGTGTTGATCTGCTTGAGGGTAGGAAGGCTCTACAGAGGGATCTAGATAGGCTGGACCAATGGGCTGTGACCAATTGCATGAGGTTCAACAAGGCCAAGTGCTGAGTCCTGCACTTGGGCCACAACAACCCCATGCAACGCTACAGGCTTGGGGATGAGTGGCTGGAAAGCTGCTTGGCAGAGAGGGATCTGGGGGTGTTGATTGACAGCCAACTGAATATGAGCCAGCAGTGTGCCCAGGTGGCCAGGAAGGCCAACGGCATCCTGGCTTGTATCAGGAATAGTGTGACCAGTAGGACCAGGGAAGTCATCCTTCCCCTGTACTCAGCACTGGTGAGGCCGCACCTCGAGTACTGTGTTCAGTTTTGGGCCCCTCACGACAAGAAGGACATTGAGTTGCTGGAGCGTGTCTAGAGAAGGGCAACGAAGCTGGTGAAGGGTCTGGAGAACAAGTCTTATGAGGAGCAGCTGAGGGATCTGGGGTTGTTTAGTCTGGAGGAGGCTGAGGGGAGACCTTATTGCCTTCTACAACTACCTGAAAGGAGGTTGTAGTGAGATGGGTGTTGGTCTCTTCTCCCAAGTAGCAAGTGACAGGACGAGAGGCAATGGCCTCAAGTTGCACCAGGGGAGGTTTAGATCAGATATTAGGAAAAACTTCTTCACGGAGAGGGTTGTCAAGCATTGGACCAGGCTGCCCAGGGAAGTGGTGGAGTCCCCATCCCTGGGGGTGTTTAAAAGACGGGTAGACGAGGTGCTTAGGGACATGGGTTATTGGTGGACAGGTACGGTTGGACTTGATGATCTTAAAGGTCTTTTCCAACCAAATGATTCTGTGATCTCAGGCCTGTGGTTCTGGAGCAGTGGAACTGCACTGGTATTGATGAAGTTCTGTGTAACTCACTATGAGAGAGATTGAGAATTAATCTCAAGGGTAGCTGCTGTGACTTTTCATTTGCAGGTTTTGCAGACTATTGCAATACAGCCAGGTGAAAAAAGCCTGTCCAGATAGCTGACTGAGATCTGCAGGAATTCCTCAATATCTCTCTGAAATTCTTACTAATTCTTTTGTATGTGTGCAATGGTTTGTATGTAATTTCACTGCCATGGGAGGGAGTATGTCCTAATGTTATTCTAGCTGTGTACTTTGTACTGCTGTGTAAACAGATTGCTACTGATAATAAATAGTTCATTTTGTTAAGACTACTTTTAAACAGTATGGGAAAATGTCACTATTTTTTGAGACTAAATCTGAGATACTTATTTCCAGTTTTCCTGTTTTTCAAAGTTTTCCTGTTAAAGCAGAAAGTTATTTTTTGCACAGATCAGAGGACATAATGAAAAAAGTTGATGATTATTCATTTTGAGTGGCAGCAGTGTTGTGACTCACCCTTTTCATGGGTATCATTCCCTACATTCGTAATGGATTTTGAAAATTGGAACAGGCTTCTGCCAACAAACGAAATATTAATGAAATGTAGGTTTCCATAATATAGTTTTTGCATAACGTAACTTTTCCCAGAAAATGAAATGACCACCTCCTAAAAATAAACTGAAGAAATGCTTTATGGTCTTATTTTGCTGTGAGCCAATAGGTATTTGGGTGAGAGCTTGAATATGTGTGCATTGGTGTATTTATTATTTACAGAGCCTCTGCAGCTTTGATGCATAAGATGAAACTCCTGAAGGCGTATTATATGGTTTATCACAATGACTGCTGCATTAATTGTAATCAGTTTATCATACTTTTGAGTATGAAACCGTTTCAGATTTGTTGAAAAGTGTACAGTGCACAAGCAAGGAAGTGAGGATGCTGAGGATAGTGGAAACTCAGGAGTTCATCAGCACACTTAAGTAAACATTTTCTGACAAATTACCTGGAAATTTTCTTCCAGATAGCGGAGAGAGATGCTTGACTGGTCTACAGCAGTTGTTAATCAATCAATCAAATGCTCCCTACAGTATGGATTAAATTTAGTATGTCCTGCCTGATCCCCCAAGTGACAGCACAAACCTTTTGTTCCCTTTCTCATGCTTCTCCCACTTAAGGCTGTAAGTGGGGATTCAGATCAAGGCCTTTAGCAACAACTTGGGGAAAGCAACTGGATTGTCTACAGTCAAGGGGAGGGTAATAAATAATAATAAAGCCCATTAATCCTCTTTTCCATTAGTGGCAATGTCAGATAAACCTGCTTAGAGACTCTTGAGAAATGTTACACAGATGATTTATTGTATGTGTAGTTTTAGATGTAAGTGTAATTTTGAAACTTGGTACCTCTAGAGATTCACCAAATGATAGAGTAGAATAGCAGATGAATTACAGCACCATATAATGGGCAATTTCAGTATATCTCTTCAGCTGATTTCAGAGCCTTTTCAGTTAGTGCTGGCTGCATTGGGTGGATATGAACATCATTTGCTGCAAGGGGTGGCAGGACACTTTGTTGTAAGAGTTGAAATTAAAAAGCTTTCTTTGGTGCTGCACTTGGAGAATAGGTTGCATTCAGTTCCTTTTCTCCTGCCTACTTGCTGTTTGACTTTGCATATGACTATTTGTAAAAACGAACTAGTAATAAATTCATTTGTCTACTCTACATCACAGGTGCAAACAGTAGTTATGGTTTTATAAATGTTTTTAAATAGTGGGGATTCATTTTAACGGTGTATGAGGAGGAATGTTTACTCTGTCTTGAAGAGTGGGCGCATAATGAATGAACTCTAAACTTTCCTCTCCTTTATAGACTTAATATCGCTATTGATTTAAAAATGCAAAATGCTTTTTGCCAAAAGATGACTGTTCCTCAAGCTCTCCTTAAAAGCATTGCTGTTCCTGACCTCAGCTGCATTTGCTTCTGAGAGAGGACTCAGCTACTTTTTTATTCTGCTTGAAATTCACTGAGCAAAACTGTAATGCGATTGAGCAGTGAGTTGTAGAGTACCTGCAGGCAGGGTTCAGGCACCTGATAGCAGGATGACTCAATCCTCTATCCCTCCAGTCTGGCATTCAGTTGTATTTGCCTTATGTTTGACTAAGAAAGAATCTGCTAGATTCTAGACAAATACACTTTCCTAACACTTACTTACTATATGTTGTATTTAAAACTTTAACATACGTTTGTATATCATTGTGATTTGCTTAGATCTGCACTGTGATTGTGCTTTGGTAATTATTTTAAAATTATGGAATGCAAGGCAATTGAGAAAGAACACGCAGAAATGATTTAAAGGCTGACTTTTGAAAAAGAGAGCTATTAAACAGGTTAGTCACAACCATGAGTCACTTGAATTGAGTCATGCTTACTTTTTGGTAGCTATAGATTATCTAGTTTTCCTGTTTCTCCACGCAGCTATGAGTAATGCTGTATTAAGAACTATTACTGTTTCGGAGAATGGCTTTTCCCTACTCTGCATGATGCCCTGTCTGAATAAATTTTTGCATTGGGCAGTTTACAATGTCATTATTTGGCCTGTTCTTTCAAAACGTTGGAGTGGCTGGTTGCATAAAACAGCAATGAAATATGTGTCAAGCGTTCAGTCAAGGAGAGAGACAAGCAAGTAAGGAACCTCACTATCAATCCATGATATGCACCATTTCTGTGGGGATTAGTAGGAGATATTAGCCATCCTGGTTTACGTTAGCCCTTTTGCCACCTACAGTGGCTGAGAAAGGAGCTTTGGGGTAGTTATACAGAATGGAGATGATCTGTAAGGAACGGAAAAATAAGGGGGGGCGGGGCGCAAATATGTCCTGAGATGGTAACTGGGGTTGATGGCTTAATAACCGTTGAAGCTGGGTTTGGATGTGTTGGTTTTTTTTCCTTCTAGATTTGTAGTGAGCACACATCAACACAGCTGTAGTATTAGGCATAATCCCAGAGCCTTTACAACCATCATTCCAGACACAAAATTAGCGTAATATGTAGTGCCAAATGTTTTCAGCTTGGTGGCTACCTAAAATTAGTCTGAAACTGTGTAGGTGTTTAAATGTGGGTTTGGAAGCCTGGATTTGGGTTGGAAAATGTAGGCTGTAGTTCTTCAAGCATCGGCAAAGAGAGGGAAGTTACTGTAGCTCTGAATATTCCTGAATATGCCTACATTTAGGCTGCAATATTCATTGCTCTTTTTTAATAAGTACTGTCAGCATCTTTGTTAATATAAAGGCAAGGCGTGGTTCCCTTGTAATCTTCACAGGAAAAAAAAAGATATTACAGTCACGGTTTCAAGAATTATTTTTTATTATTCACTGGCCCTGCTTCTGAGAATTTTTCTAAAGACTCCTATTCTCTCCAAAAATGGATAGATCACCTAGCTTTCTTCCATGACTGGTATCTTGCTGATTGGTGCTGCATGACTGCTAGATGAAAAATATTATTAAAATTAGAATGAAAATGTCTCTCTTATTTTTACTTCTCTTCTGAATAATGTAAAACCCCAAACAGTTTTCTCTAGTTTATCAAAGAGGTCAGGGGACAGACAATTTGAGTTAGAAAATGCGATGATGTCATGAGAGCACTCAATGTGCTTTTACAACAAAGGATTTAAATGCCTCAAAAGGGAAAAGCAATTTTCACTGCCCTTTTGTAACAAAACCATTGCAACAGACAGCAAAGTGGTAAAGCTGCTTCCTGCATAAATGTCTTTCCCATATGCTTCTGCTTCCTTTCAGCAGATCTATCCAGGAAATACTTGAGTCACAAATAGTTTTCGTTGGGACCAAATTTATGTGAGAAGGGGTCATTTGTTCAGTATCATCAGTTGTTGTAAAGCTGCACAAGGTCATTCCAGAGAAAATTCGTGCTTTCAAATTCTTTTTGAGCCTTAAAAGCTGTTGCTAACCTGGGATGAGAACATATTAAAACAAATAACCAACTGAAAAAGAGGACATGGAATGCATTTTATAACTGAAGGACTGACTGCTGCCCTGTGTGTGCTAGAGCAGTTTACTGAATTAATTCTGGGGACCTCCATGAGACATTCTGTCAGAATGAAAAGACAGCTCTTTCAGCAAAGTCTCATTAAGTGAGATTTGTCTTGGTCCTTGGAAGAGGACCTCCCCTTAGGAGTTGAAAAGAGCTGCAAAACTTGGCCCCATGAAAATCATGGGCTATTGTAAGGATCTTTCTGTGGTGCCGTGGGTGGTAGATCACCTGTGGTCTGGCTATGTCAGAACGCAGATCTTGGTGTTTGGGGCAAGAAACTTTGTTACTTAAGAAATGGAGATGTCCCACTGGCCCTGGTACAGGGCATGTCTGCAGACATGCTTGAGCTCATTGCTATCTCAGGATATTTCTTGCACAGCAAGGGAATCAAGCCATCTCACAAGATAAAAGCGCACACACTTAAGCAGTACGCAGTGTGGCAGGAGAATAAAAAGCCAAGAGTACAGATGGTGTGTGGTTATGTGGATATTTCCTCAGCTTTGTAAAGAAATTAGGTCCTGTGTTTCGGTGCCTGCCACAGGTTTATCTCTTCCCCAAAGAACCATTATACAAAAGAAAATGCTTTTAAGTAATGAGAAGGTAAATTCAAACGTGTATAAGACATCTCTATGCCATTTACTTATTTTCTGTAGGGTTCTGGATTTATGCTACAAAGCTGAATATTGTGTAACAGGTTTGTATTGTTTGCTGTGTCCTGTCCTGGCTGTTTTACTGCATTGAAAGACATAATCTGCTGACAATGTACGTTCGGGTGAAATAGAATTTCCTCTGTCTTTCCCTCAATCTAAAAGAAAAAAGAAAAATATTTTGCTTACTGGGAAAACCGAAACAAAGCGTGTTGAAAGTTAAGCATTTTCTCAAACTTCAGAAGGACAAACTTTTATCTGTGTTGAGGAGCGATGCATTGTCCTTCTGATAAGTTAAAATAGTAGGTGGTAGAACACTAGCACAGATCATGGGCCTGGATAGAAATAGAAGCCAAATAGAGGAGGACTACTTGTTATGAGAAGAAATTAAAACAGCAAGGTAGAAGCTGACCACTGACTGTGGCTGCTAATATTGAGTGGCTTATTCACAACATTTCAGTGAAATACAAGTGCAGTGGGATATGCCATAACTGATGAGACTTTTCTGATGTTAATGGATCATGATATTGGAAAAGTTAACGGTCTGAATCAGTGGTTTTCAAATGTCATTGACTATACATTATAGTGAATAGAAATTCAGAAAAACAACTTGGAAAAAAATGGTGGGATTCATTACCTTGCATTTTTCGTGGTGGAAATGAGAATGAGCAACTGGAGCTTCACAAACCCCCACAAAAATAGATGAGCTAGTGCCCAGAAGTAAAGGGACCTCCCCCAGTGTCGTGGTTTTGCTCCAGTTGGCAACTGAGCACCACACAGCCGCTCACTCACCCTCCCCCTCCCCAGTGGGATGGGGGAGAGAATCGGAAAGGCAAAAGAAAACTCGCGGGTTGAGATAAGAACAGTTTAATAATTGAAATAAAATAACAATAATAATGATAGGAATAAAATTGAAATGAAAAGGAGAACGAGAGAGAGAGAAACAAAACCCAGGGAAAAAAACCAAGTGATGCAACTGCTCACCACCCGCCGACCGACGCCCAGCCAGTCCCCGAGCAGTGATCGCAGCCCCCCGGCCAACTCCCCCCAGTTTATATACTGAGCATGACGTCATGTGGTATGGAATAGCCCTTTGGTCAGTTTGGATCAACTGTCTTGGCTGTGCCCCCTCCCAGTTTCTCGCGCACCTGGCAGAGCATGGGAAGCTGAAGAAGAAAGTCCTTGACTGGTGTAAGCACTGCTTGGCAACAACCAAAACATCAGTGTGTTATCAGCATTCTTCTTACACTAAATCCAAAACACAGCACTATGCCAGCTACTAGGAAGAAAATTAACTCTCTCCCAGCTGAAACCAGGACACCCAGCTGCCCATCATAACTGCATTTTACATTGTTATTGTTTGCTTATGTTGTTTGTTGTATTTATTTTGGATTTTGTTCGTGCTTTCCTATTATGTCCTCCAATATCAGTTTCATTCCTTTTGCCCACCACATTCTATTCTTTTCTTTTCTGTCTTGTCTTTTCTCTTCTCTCTGTCCAAAATTGTCTGCCATGTGGACAGCTTTTCCTCTCTATGAGAGGTAAGACGGCTGAGAATAAATATTATGCTGAATTGACAGCCAGAAATAAGTTAACTAAATGCAGTTCTTGGTAGGCTTTTACCATGGCTCAGAGGGGGCTCCAGAGGGGCCTGTGAGAAGTTGAATCTGTCTTGGTTTTATGCTTGTGTGATGCATGCAACAAGTTCAGAAAAGAACATGTAAATAAACACATTATATCAATTTTGTCTAAATGACATCAACTTCTCTTCTGACCCTACTAGCCCCTGAAATTAATAAACACTCAGCAAAGGAGTAACAAGATTCATATGCATAAAGATACTGACTGCACTGAATGTGGTTAAAAAGCTCTCTGTGGGATCCTGTGTCTTGTACAGTTGTATCTTGTGTGTGCAAATGTCCTTGTTTTTCCAGATGTAAGAAGCAACGTTATCTTTAGTTTTTCAGAGATTTCAAATGTGCAGAGTAGTGCGGTGTAAGGCTAAATTCACTCCTAAACATCCATGTTCTACTGTCCATATTTGCTTTTGTTTCCAAATGGGAAGTAGTTCTGGTTATTTATTACGCTACAAGAGTGTTAAGTTACAGTTTATACTTTTGTAACTGCATTTATTATTATTCTCTTTCTGAATTTTAGTAATCACTCTTGGTGTCACACAAATAGTAGTAGTTATTCAGAATTCTCTGAATATGATCTAAATTCATAAATAGAAAGTAGTTTTTGTTGAAGTTAAGTGGCATATAATGGTGTAGTTTTACATTTCATATCTCTGATTAGTTTATACATTAATACTTCATAATCTGTCTGTACCGTTTAGATTTTCCTGAAGTGCAACAAAAATAGAAAGTAGGAAGCAAGCTATGAAAAAGAAATATTCAAGGACTTGAGGGGTCTGTCTGGCTTTATACCCAAAAAGTATTCAGGCACATCAGATCAAAACGATCAGCCCTGCCCCATAATATTGTGGGCAACGTCCTCGGTTGGTGTAAACTAGCACAGCTTTGCATGGACCCCCAGTACAGCTGCGCAGCCCTCTGAGAGCAGCCTGTTGGTGTTTTCTGCTTGTAGTCAGACTGTAGAAATACACACACACATGTTTTGTAAACTAGAAAGAGGCTTAGAGGGCATTCAGTGTGAATCTGTTTTTAATTTTACCTGAACTGTCCCTCAGACATCAATAGGACTAATCAGTGGTTGTCATGTGATGCACAGTGCGTGCTTGGGGAGAAGGCCAGGTGCCCTTTGAAAACACATAATTGCTGATAATGGAGCTCTCTGATAACGCTAATTAAAGGGGTGTTGCCTCTATGTCACTGAGAATAAGCTCTGACATTAGGCAGCAATTGCTGTAAGTTGGTTTTGTTATGTGACTTCCATATTGGTATAGATTTTGTTTTATATCATTCTGGCTTCCATGCTGCTGGGAAGATAAAGCTACAGGTGAACCAATGTAGTATGTACTACTCTGCTAGTCACATGGAGGATAATGAGCAAGATTTGCAAAGTACCTCATAAGTAAGTGTACTACTACAGACAGACATGGAAAAAGGCAAATACTGAAGTCTTTCAGGTTTATGGTTCTGTGAATAGATGTTTGGAAGAAACATAGACTTGTTTATACACGCATGCATGCCTCCTGTGTGTGTATGTGCACACAGGTTACACAACTGGATTCCCAGGCGGTGAGGAAGAGCTCTGCAAAGCTAAATCTGAGAAAAAAAGAATCTGTTTTCTTCTTTATTTTTTGCTTTCAGAAAACAAGTAGATTACTCAGCATAACTGGCATTGCTCTAGAAGGCGACAGTCATTTCCCCAAGAAACAGCCAAGAATCACGAGGGTCCCTTCATACATATCTTGCATATGTCTTTCTTGTGTCTGGGCTTAACAAGAACCAAATTGTGTGTCTCCACTCATCTACAGACACACAGAAAAAGGCATTAATGGTTTTCGTAATGCGTGAGCAGCTCTTTGCTTGGTTTTCCCTTTACTTTAAAATATTCAACTTTTTGAGAATGTGGTTTAGCTCAAGTTCACCTTTCCATTTAGTTTTGTATTGGAAAATGCTGGGAAAGCTATACATTTAAGCCTTAATTTGGCATTCTTGCTCATAAATTACAGTCTGGCCTGTACCTGTATGATCACATTCAAATTGTTCTGCAAGATCTGCACTCTTAGAAAGAAAAGGAAATTCTTGAATGTTTGAGAGTGAAATCTATTCCTGGCTGAGCTGTCTAGTTCTCTGCAGTTGTCTTCAGATGAAGAAATGCAAAGTATGGAATTTCCTAATTCTGGCTTTCCTTAATTTTGATATTCACAAGATGCTAATTCCTCTTAATAACTTTACTATATGTAATACTAATTAATACTGTTAATGTTTTCTGTTGTCTTTAGTAGGTCTCTAAAATAATTAGACTGGGAGTATAATGGAGGAACGTGACGCTGCTGCATTCCTGCGCTATTAGATAGCTCGGACAAAAACGAGGGAACACTGTTTTAAAAAGCCACCACCACCAAAACAAACCCACCAAAAAAAACCTACTGCTGCCATTATCTAAACATATTCTCCGCACATACTCTGCTCCAGAGAAGAAGTATTATTTTTTACAATGTCTTTGCCTTTATTTGCCTCTCTTCTCTCCCTAATATCACAAGCAAAAAGAACATGGTGAGCTGGCAGACACATCATGCAGACAAATTAATTCATAGAGGTCATTCTTGCAACTCTGACGTTTTCTTAACTAAGTAGTGGTAAAGATCAAGGCTTCTTAAATAAGAATGTTTGCTTTTAGGTGCAGTGATCTGTTGAAGCATTCCAGGCACCTCAGCAGAATTAGGGATTAGGGGTGTGTGCATATATGTGTGTGTGTATGTGTATTTTTCCCCATCTTGCAATGCTCAGAGGAAAAACTGGTTTTGAACTAGTGCTGTGTTGAGTCTAGCCTGACTTTGGTGTAAACTTGCTGGAAATAGTTTTGTCATCTGTGGCAGTATTAAATTGTCGGCAGTGGATGACTGCAGTCAAGCAAATTTTAGTGCCTATAACGGCTCAGTCACTAGCACCAGTTTGGCTGGTACAGTTGGGTTATCAGGCAGCCTAATGCATGCTGGCTAATGATTCTTGGGCATCTCTACAGAGATTTTCAGCAGAGCTGATGGGACTTCCTAAAGCAGCTTGTTCTTTAATAACAAAATTAGAGGCACAGTTCTGTATTTCCAGCTTAGCACACTTACTGAAGTCAGCAGACCTATGTGAAGTAGGTTTACGCTAATTAACCAGGGCACCAGTAGCAGTTTAGCCTTCCAGCAGGGAGCTTAGCGTGGGCTCCCTGCCCCAGTGATTACCTGTGTTCTTGGGGGGTTCTCCCATTGGCAGGGTTGGTGCTTGCTCAGGTGTGTGCACCTGAGCTGCAGAAATGTAACCCAAGTGATGGGACTGAAGTGGTTCACAAATCTGAGTTTCCAGTCTGCACAAAACTGTGCGTTTCCATGATATTTTTCCCTTTAGAAGAGCAGGGATCTGACTGATGTATGGCTGTGCCTTTTGAGCTGCAGGGTAGATGTACCTCCCCCAGTGCAAACTTGGGGGTACTATGGGAGTGTGTATGGGATTCATGGGCCCACTGCTTAGAAGGCTTGAGTAAGGAAGTATGTGTGGTTTGATTCCTCGCTGAAGTTATCTTCAGAAAATATAACCCTGAAGGTCTGTGCAGCTGCACAAAGCTTTATCCAGCCCAACGTATATACACCTTATGGAATTGCCCTGGATTGGATTATGACAACTGTGTCTACACCTACACTGTCTCCTCCTGCGTGAGCTTGTCTGTGCATTTTAAGACATACATCAAGATCAGCTGAATGCTTTTTCCCCCTAGGACCATTCACTCAGATGATGTGCTAATTAGGTCACTGAGAAAATCAAAGATGTAGAAACTGGATTGAGTGCTCACCAACTGGCTCCTACATGTAATTGCTGTATTTTAGTTTAATTTGTCTTAAGATGTTTTCTGATGTCTCTGAGAATGTTACCCATAAAAAGGCAGACAGCATGTCAAGAAAGCAAGTCAGTGAACACATGAATATTTTGAGCCGCAGAGTGTAGCATTCAGTATTTATCACTACAGGAAAGAGACATGTGACTTCTCTCTCACGTGGCAGCTCCTTGGTTTATGCCTTACTGATTGGAAAATAGCAAAAGTGTATCCTGCAGGATCACTTTTGGAGAAAGGGCAAGCCACTGGAACGATCCACAGTGCTAACATTTTGCTGCAGAATGATCCCTGCTCTTATCCCATAAGAAAGTCCTATGTGTTGGAAGAGAATGGACTTGCTGAAGGCAGAGATGAGGACTGTAGAGTCCCTCAGTTTGTTTTCTGCTTAAATAAAAGTGTTCTATCATAAGTGTGGCCTCAGAAGTAGCACTGTGACCTGACAAGCAAGTATATTTAATCTGCTCCTTGGAGGAGTTGAATGTATTTTTTCCATGAAAGCATATGCTGTGTATTCATACAGGTAGGAGTGCACGCATCTCTGTTGGTACAATTTGAGAGGGAGATGAAGGACTGTTGGAGCACTTCAGGGTATTGCTATTTGGCAGGAACACACGTACACCAAGGCAAACAAATTTGCTCATTATTTTTATGAGTCTCTGAGCTCAGCTGGTTCTGGCAGGGATGACTTGACTTCATCCAGAGAGGCAGTAGGGGGGAGATTGTTCCAACTTTCCCTTTATTTGGGTAGTGGAACATGAGTAACTTCTTCCCAGAGCTGGAGGGAGTTGCCTTGTCGGTGTGCCTTGTCACGCGCAGCGTGTCGTACCGTGTCTCTCGTGTCCCTCCATAGTGTCTAGTGCAGCTCCCTTGTATGGCCTAACCATAGTGCAGTCTGTAATTGCCTCTAATGCAGCAATTTCAGCACAAGCACTTTGGACTCTGTGGAATAACAAATAATAATAAAGAAAATAGTCTTGCAATAAATGCTAATTATACCCTATAGGGTTGCACTGAATTTGTCATTAGATAGTAGATATTAAATGCAGAAATACTAACTTTCCCAGAACCTTAGAGAGTTTAGAGTTCTTTGTAAATAAGTAATTCTCCCTCTAAACATACAGTTTATTTCCCAATACAAGTTCTTCATTATTCTGTAGCTAAGGCTGAAAGACCTCATCATTTACCTGAGTCAGAGATGCCCTGAAGAGAACACAGTCATTTACTGAGATGAGCAAATTCTGAAAATTGAGGCAAAGGTTCTGTTCTGCAGGTGAAACCAAGCTGCCACAAAGTCTGCAGGGGGTTGTGTGTGTGTGTTTCTGACCATTTAGACAACTGTAGCTTGGCAAACTTCGCTATTCCTCCTTTTTTTCTGGCCTTTTGATCTTGATTGTTGCGCTCTCTTCTGCTCTCCTGAAACCAGAACTACTTTTGCCCACTTTTGTCTCAATACCTCTCTCTTCTTTTGCAGTCTTCTGCAACTAGACCATACTGTCTTTGTAACACGTTTACTGCCTGATACGTGTTTGTAGTGCCAGCTGATGCTGTTCTGAGCTTATGAACGTTATCGTTTATATTGAGCATGTGTCTCTATTACGTGCAAAACTGAGCTGGAGGCTAAGTGATTCCTGTTTCAATCTTCCTCCTGACCTAGCAGTAATTCTTTTGACGATACAAACCAAATAAAGAATGGAATTTCTATGCCAATCTATTTGTCAGCCATAAATAGGCAGTACATTAGTCAAATTTTCAGAAGTGAACAGCAACATATTTCTGAATCTTGGTATCTCCAAAATATATGTAGATGTTTGCTTTGGAGTTCTCTGACATTTTTGTTGTCAGCTGAGAGCTAACATGATATTTATGTCAGCTTGATCAGCATTTGGAAAAGAGGGTAAGAACAAAACTGGATATAAATTGGGAAGCTTTTTAACAGAGAAAGTGCCTTTCCATAGGTATGATATTGCAAAAATATGAATCGCTTAAACAGTTCAGCATAAATAAGGAAAAACTGATTTAAAAGCCTTTATTTTCAGACTTTCAGAAAGATGTATTTTAATGACTTCAAAATACAAAGTCCTTAAAAGTATATCTGCTACTCAGTGGTGAAGTGCAAAGCTTGCTTCACATACAGGTGTAGCATTATTTTCTTCAGCACTTCAGGGTGATGAGAGACCTGACACGTGATCTGAATGTGGTGATGAAATGTATCTGGCACTAAGAATTTCAGTATTTTGAAGAGTCATGTTTTAAAGCATTACAGGCCTAATTGACTTCAACGTCATTATTGAAAATGAGGAGTTAACAGCAGTGTTATGCTTTCCCTGTGCCTGGGACTTAGAGGGAAACAGAGACGCAGGTTCAACCATCTTTGGCTCTCCCTTGTAAGGTGGGGTAAGGGGCTCTTTGCCTGCTCTAGTCTCACCCAGAGCACGTGAATAGGAAGCAGGTGAAATGAAGTGGGGTCAGCCAATAGGCCCAAACCAACATCGTTGGTGAAATAAGCTTTTGCCCCTAAAGAGAAATTACTTCCTTCTGTGAGGAAGAGAAGTTATTGTGAGGTTACCGTAGTTCCTCCCTTGGGTTCCCCCAGGAGCAGGATGGCTTCATCTATGTGATTGGGAGATTAGCTCTGAAACAGGATCCTGGGTTTAGTTGACCTTTACTTTCATGTATTTATTAATGCTGTTCTGTTTTACATGAAATTTGTTTGTTGTTGAATGATTTCACAACCTTTCAAGAAGAGACTATCCAATAACACTGGTCAAGCACCATCTTTAAAACAAATGGAAGTTTGTGAGTGACCTGAAATAAATGCAAAGTGCTTGCCTAGAGGAGATTTAGCAAGAGCTATATAGCACTGAAGTTCAGACAAACAATGGAAAAGTGATGACATTTTAAACTTGGTCTCAGTCCAAAGCATCCCTGTTTTACAAACTGATCTTCAATCATATTCTGTTACTAGTAATAGCAACAAAGCCCTGCAGTATGTTTGCACAGGGCATGAATTAGCAGAGAACTTGACCTTAACTTTTGCACGTAGAAACAGAGAAGTTATGTTTACAAGAGCATTCCGTGTTCGCTCCCCTTCTTGTGTGGGTGTATGTAGGAGAGTGGGGGTAAATACCCAGTCTGTCTTTAAGCTCTGCTCTAACCAAGCTGTGATGCTTATCAATGTGATTTTGTGATAAAAAGTTGTGATTCCCTCATTACACACTTGAAATGTTAGCTGTAACCCTAGCCCAACCATTAAAAATCAAGAGCCAAGCACTTGAGCATTCTGAAATATATTTATTAAAAATAACATCAGATTTTTTTAATGGCCCTCTACTTTTTGAGCATGTAAATTGAGTTTTTGATTGCCACAACAGCTAGAAGTGTACCTTTTGTTCAGGTGCTCTCCTGCATATAGAAAAACAATAAATTTATATTTGTATGATCAGACCCAAGAAACTGGAAACAGGAGGAGAAAAAATTTGAAATTTTAGGTCTAAAGCAAGATTTAAATGCCAACCATTAAATTTAGCTTTTCTGTTCACCCTTCTCTCACAAAACCCGCTATTCTGTGGGGCAGAAGTCCTTATAGACTGGCTGTGATATTCTGATCCCCAGGTAATTTGTGCCATTATATCAATTGACATATATATACAAATATGGGAAAGAAAAGAACAAAATAGTGTGTGCAAGCAGGTAGGAAGGCTGGGAGGAGGTGAAGATAAGATACATCGTTAGCGCTGTTGGTGAGAGAAGGGAAATTGTCACGGCTGTGGCTCCTGGCTGTCGCTGCTGCCTGGGAAATGTGTGTCAACATCACACAGCGGCACAAGCTGCTGCGGGGAGGAGGATGCCGCACTCTCTCTGTATCCCTGCTCTGCTTGGTGCTGTCGTCTGCGAGGTGCTATTGTCAAAAACAGGAGTGCTCATAAAATGCTGTTGTCTGCATTGCCTTCTCCTCCCCCACCAACCAAACAAAAAAAATCCTAGCTCTGGTATGTAGCAGTGAGATTTTTTTTTTTTTTTCTACTGCTCTAAGATTTCAGGATGATCCAACAGTGTATTTACCAGATTTCAGAGGTGTTGTTCAAGGGGGAATTTCACCACTGCCTCAAAACCAGTTTACAGTATCCTGAGTTGACTCCTACTGAATGTATTACACCAGGTCTGAAACATTTTGTTGCAGGAGCACAGCAGCCTATTCCTTTCATAGGAATGGTTTCACCCATTGCTTGCTGTTAGCTTAATAACCTTTTGCTACTTGAACTGTCCTTTCTGCCAGATTATTTTCTCATAGCTTCCCCTGGGGTTTGGCCATGAGCTGAGTGTGTAAGAGACCACTAAACAAGAAGAGAAAACCTCCAGAGATCTTAGCTGAGCAACCCTATTTAAGTAATAAAACCAACTGTGTTTGATGAGCCAATTACATAGAGCAAACATTTAAAGGACAGAATGCCAAATACTTGTTTGTAAACCTAAGCCTTTATTAGCAGCACTGTTACAGTTTTAAAAGAATATGATCCCTTTCTGAGCCTCACAGACTACCTGCACCCCTGTATTAATTCAAAGCACTGCTGGATGGGCTTTGTGAGTGTTGTAGGACTAATCCCCATGGTTCCTTGATTATGAGCATGTGCAGAGCAGCCGAAGGTACAGTCGTGCATGTAGAGCTAACACACAGAGACTTGCCTTGCAATGCCATGTTTGTGCATGTGTTCCTACAACTGAGAAGGATACAGGGAGCCTGCCTGCCTTGCTGCCTTATCTGATGTTTTCTTGTTTCTGTTTCAGCATTCAGGATAATTCCTTCAACACGACAGCTTTAGCAGAGTAAGTGAACACTTTAAAGATGTCCTTATTTTTAAATAAGAATTATGAGTGTAGTTACTGTAGAGAATAATTGTAAGTATTATGTGAGAAGTCCCAAGCTATCTGTCATATATTTTGATTCAGTTTTCTGTAATCTAATTATATTATTGACTGTATGGGAAGGATTGCATGAAACAGCTGCCTTTACTTGCTCTGTGAACATTTAGCAGTGAAATACCTTTCTGGGAGAATATATGTTTGATGCTCATCACACATCTTTAAATGCATGATTTTCAGTGTAGGCTAAATCTCCTGTGAAAATATTGCTCATTTCTGGTACTGATGATGTTGACAAACACAAGTATGTCAGTTTTCTAAGAACACATGGTCTGTACTTCCTGAAAGTATTATTACAAAAAAAAAATTCTTTGCAAATATATTGAAGAAATAACTATACGTTATTTAGACAGGCCAAGTACCAAATATGTTATTTCTTTGTAATCAATTCCATAAACTCATTAGAAGGCCTTTCATATGTATCATGATCATAAGGATATATATGTTGATTTTTTTGTTGTTGTTGTTTTACAGAGACAACAGAACAGGACAAGGGAGAACATTAGAAAGTTAGAAAGGCAAAGGCTTTAGGAAATATTACAAATGAAATGGTCTTTGTTTTATTTCAGTCTAAACCACTTCAGTTTTGGTGTTCTCTACATTATTATTTTGCATGCTTTTGATTGTTTCAAAAGCTTTTAGGGAAGATTCTTCAGCAGTGATGTGCCAAGCGGTTTCTCAGGAAATGAATGATTTATAGATTTGTTTGTGTATTAAGTGAGTTTTACACTGCTAAAATGCTCATAATTTAAAAAACCCTAGCTGGACAGTGAGCTGTTTGCCTGAGTGTTGTGGGGACAGGATACATTCTGAAAGCAGGCCAAGTTGTAATCGTCTGAGCCATCCCTAAGTGTTGTCAAAATCACTACAGGAAAAGTAACATTTCATAAGGATCCAAATATTTTGCCTCTCTTACATTGCTTTGCTTTATTTGCTTACATTGCCCTGCTTTATTTAATATTTTAACTTAGTCACGCTTTTTGTGTGATTGTGACAGATATGGAAAGATTTAACAGAAGCTAATAAATCATTAAGTCGTTTTTAAATTATTTTCCTGTGTACCTATTAGTTAAGTGATGAATTAAGGTCTGTAAAATTCTGGGATGCTCCCCCTGCACAGAAGAATAACCAGATTACAGATAGTACATTTTTCATGTTTTTTTCTCCTTCCCTTTTCTCTGTCCCTAAGTACATCCATTGTTTCCCATAGAGATTCCCCTGGAGCAGCACCTGTGCCTGCCTCACCCTTGAGGTTTCTGGGGCCTGAAGGTGATGGCCTTTCTCTGTGGTGCTTCATGTGACCACTAAGACAAGGGCCGGGATGGCATAAAAGCTGACTGCCTAGTGCCAGCACTGCCCCTGGGGAAAGGGAGAGGGGTGCAGAGGCTGCTGCACTGTGCTGAGCTGAGAGACAGCAGCATGGCAGAGCTGCGGCTGGGCCAGGCATTGCCTGAAGGGTGAATCTCCCTCATTGAAGCTGTTGTTGGTTTTGTTTCAGGGGCTTTAATTTTTAATCTTATCTTCCCAAACATAGAAGTAGAAACGTACTTTTAGAAAACAAAGCAAGCGAACAATGACATCTGAAAAGCATTGTCCAAATGAACAGTCTTGGTTTCCAGAGTTCATTTCCCTAAATCCTGTTTAGAGCCTCCCCCCAAAGCCTATTTCTGAGAACTGCTGGGGATACACAATTCTTACTGATTTCAGCAGTAGTTGTTTGTGCTGGCCATATCAGAAATCAGGTTACTTTTATTTAGCAGAATAAAGAGAGAGCTTGCCATGCAATTTAGGCATCCCCATTTGACAATTTCTGTCTTTACTCGTGGCGAAGGCAAATCAGGGCTTCCCGAATGATATAAAATCAGTGATACAATACTTTCAGGAACATTTCTCCAGAGAAGGCAAGTGCCTGGGGCTGCTAAGCTTCCAGCAAGCCATGCGTACAGCCTGGTTTAGAAGTTGTTCATGTGAACATCTTAAAGGTCAAGTCAGCAAAAGGGAGCAGTTTTCAAGTTGTACTGAAATGGCTCCTCTGGAAAGGTGAAAATGGAAGAAAATTAAAAAGCTAATCCCATTAAACTAGAGATCCTTGGAAGAAACATACAGAGGCAGTACTATAAAGAGTCAGAGCAGCAGTCCATCTAGACTGGGATCCCACCTCTGCCCTGACTCTGGCCAGTGCCATAAGATCAGTAATGGATGTACTTACTTTTAAGAGACATATCCATCAGTCAGTAATTACACTGGGCACTGAAGGAAAAGGATTCCCATCACTGGTTTTGTCAAAAGATGTACTTCCTGCCCAACGTAAGCTTCAACCTATATGGATTTATGACTTGAAGCTGTTCTGGTGTATTTTCTGATGTTTTAGGAATGAGTGAGATGCTGCTCCAGTTTTTGTTTTGGTGTGAACTCGCTCTACTACGTGGCCACAAGCTTTCACAAAACTTTTAGCAAACTCTCGACTATCCCTCTATCTGTTAAATATAGCTAAAGTTGGACAATAAGATTTACAAGTTAGTGGTGAGAGGAGAGGAGTGTGTGCATGTCTGTGTTGGTGTGCGTAGACAAGTGGCATGAACACATAAGTTGTGTTTCTTAAAGAAGCCAAAGTAAAAACACTCTGTGCTTTAATGATGGATATTTGCATTATGTCATGGATTCATCTTTTTAAAGGTCCTGCTGTGGTCTTAGCCTCAAGCACTGTCTTGTGTAAATGAGCTTTCTTGGTAATACTTATTCTTACAAAGAGAAAAATTCCTATTAACAATTTCAGAGTGTGTTGCTTCTGAACTTCCTCGCAATCTTTTTATTACATGATGGACATGGTCTTCTCTGATTCATTATTGCTTATCTTTCCTATCTACTGCTATCCGGTTATTCAAATACATTTTGTCATGCTCACTTATGTTGTTTAAAAGTTCTGTCTTGGTTTTTTATCAGTTGCTGGATGCTATGTTAGGATCTCTACTTCTCAAGATCACCTTATTACAGCCAGCTCAGGGAAGGCAACCCCTGGACACTTCCTCAAGTTAAGGAGTATGCACACAAGTATGCACACATAGACTTGGCTGATGGACCTGTGCTCAGTTGTCCGTCATCCCTCCAGAGAGTATTCACAGTCGCCAAAATGGTCTTTCAGGACTGAAGGCTGCCAAGTGTGGCTACTGGTGAGAGGAGGGGGTGAGTGACGATGGTAGCAGAGCTGCTTCCTCCCACCTCCTCTTCCTGTGGCACACACAGGAGGGAGAGTTTGTCCCTTTAGAGGATCCCTGAGCTTTGTTGACTGTGGCTTGGCCCATGATGCACAGCACGCCTGGTGGCATCTTACCCTGCTCTTGTGTCTGTGCTGGGATCTCTTTCCATTCAGCTCTGATCTTGGTACTGTCTCCTCACAGTGTATTTCCTTGCTATGTTTTTCTCCCTCTGAAATTTTACATCGTGTTTTCCATCCAGGTTCCTGGTTCCTTTCACAGTGGGCTTCCTTCTTCATACCCCAGTGTGTCCTATTCTCACACCTTGCTGGTGTCAGAGACCTGTAATAGTGATAAACCAGAGGGGAAGGTGTGACTGGCATCTGGAGGCAAAGGCAACTAGATTTCTACAGTGAATTTATCTATTTTGTACATCAACCCCTGTCTTCCATCTGTCATCCCACTTTGCCCTGTGGGGAGAACTGCACCCATTGCAGGAATATTGTGCGATTAGGGGGGATCTGCAACAGTAGCTATACGTTCCAATTGCGAGCAGCAAGTGCTTTCATCCATATGCTGATGTATTCAGGAAGTGTAAACACTTGAGTGTCCCTTTAAATATTTTCTGCTGCAGTCTGCCTTTTGATAAACATACTAGCGGAAGACTGGTGGGAAAGAGGAATATATTAAAAACCTTGCTATCAAATTGCAACGCAGAGCTATGAATTTATCACTTAATGTGCTCTGTCCTAAGTGGGGCAGCTCTTCTGAAAATTTAACAAGTCAGCGGAAGTACAGGCTGCTTCCCCCATAATGAAGAGATTCCTCTGCCAGCAAACTTCAAGTGATCCAGGCCTGCTTAGTGTCTGTGCCCTGTGAGTATGAACAGAGGGTGAGGAGAGGGCCCCGACTTTTCTCCAGAAATAATATCTAGAAAGGGTGTATGCATATTTGTTAGGAGTGTATGTGTATATACGTATGTTTATTTGAAGAAAGACTGCTTGTAGGCTTTGCAATTATATCATTCTGCAAAGTTCAGCCATGCTGCACAATATAGTGTTCAAGACTGAGTGGTTAGCATATTTATCCAGATTTCTCTTTTGATTAAGCAGCCTTATGACAATTCTGTTGTTTGTAACTTAAGGGGATTTAATTGATTGTGATTCTTCAGGCGTCTTAAATTCTGCTAGTTCGCTTTTTAAGACTAACGATCACTTTTATTTGGGGATTCTTTTTCCTCCTCCACAAAGAATGACTGCTCTACTACAGTTAATGTTTTTGTCATTCTAGGAGAAAAATACCCCTAGCAAATTGTTTCTAATTCTTTTTTTTTAATGTGAAGTATACTATAAGCAATTAAAATACAGAGTTTCTTGTAATTTTCCTGTAATTTTTATGATAACATCTGAATTCTTTGTCATCAAGATTTCCATCTGTCTGAAAATGATATACCAAATTGTGCACACTTAACATCTCAAATCTTCTTCTTCCTCTGAGATTTAGACTGTCACGGAGCAGCTATGGCTTTAAATGACCCCAGCTAAGGTGTGAGAAGGAGAAAAGTGCTTATAATGAGTTGCACTGTCATGTTATTAAAAGCTAAATTTCTGCAGCTGGCAGAAAATCAGCAATTATTTTGTATCCATTTTCAAGGTGTGACGGGGACTCAGACTCTGTACGTGAAGATCAAGCAACCAGTTCCAGCCCCAGGTATTCTACTACAAATTTTATCTGAAATCCATTGGCAACAAATAAAGCTGTCAGAATGTTTCTCTTAAACCAGTAGAAAGAAATGTTTATTCTCAAGGGAATGCAGAATTTCTAGGGTATTACTTGCTAAGGCTATTAGTATTTTTGGGAAATGCATATTTGTCTTGTATACTTATGTGTAAACAATATTAAGATTAATTACTGTTGTTGTTATATGAGTAAATATGGTCTGTGTTCTTAACTTCACATCATATTACTTTCATTCAGATGCAGCTCTAATGCTAATACATTGAATTTTACTGTACAGCAGCTGGTACAAAGTCGTAGTAAGCGGAGTTTTGCAACTGTGCAAGGATATGCTCATTGATGAGTGTCTCTGTGAAAAAAAAAAAATCCTTCAAATTGTAATTTAACTGAAGTATTCTTGAGGCATGTGTCTCTCATGGCTATGTTAGTATGTTGATTGCTAGAGAATGCAACTTAACCTTTCAGAAGGATTTTTGAATCAGATGATACCTTAAAATTAGCAACATTTCTGCACATTCTTGAAATGCCCGTAGGATATAAAGCACCCTACCCTGTAACTATAACAACTGCCTTGGAGCACACTTGCGGAAGGTATGGGCAAAGGAGCCATTAGGAACCCTGTGAGCATCCATCTGGATGCTGATGGGCCACAGATGGAAAGTGAGTTTGGAAACTCAGAATCCTTAGGAGAAAACACTGAATTGGCAAGTTATGCTTTCTAAAAAAGTCTCTGGGGTGTTTAATTCAATAGTCCTTGACTTTCTCGGTCGTGGAAGTTTCGCATCAGGAGAGAGGTCATCTCTCAGCTAACCATTAGGATTTTACCAGCTGAAGCTAACATCTGAAATTCCACCTGCAAAATAAGCAACCGCCAGGGATTTCAGAGCAGTAATGCCGATCCGCTCATCCTGCCAACTAAGCAGGCAGCCTCGCCTTCTGCGTTGCGGTAGCTTTCTTAATGGTGCCGGGGAGACCCTCCCAATGGAAGGCCTTAGGCCAGTCTAAGGTTGGATTGATTGGGGGTGGATAAGACTAGCAAGGTCTTCTTAGGACAGGTTGCACTCTGTAGGCTAGGTGGAGATTGAAAATATCTGTCCCAGATTCAGTGGTTAACTGAGCATCCATGAGCAAGTGTCTGTTTAAACCACCAGATGTGCTGTTATACAGGAGGACCTTTTCTCCAAACTGGGAGTACATGATACTTGTCCCTTCTACCCAAACACATCTCTGGCTGTTCAAACCCTACTTTGTATGCCTACCTCCCTCACTTTGTCCAAAAGCCCTCAAAAACAGAGACTGTCAGAAGGGAAGTGTGACTATAGGGAGGAATTATTGTACGTGACAAAATTTCTGAGAGATTATAACCTAGTGTGAATCACTGGACGGGACAAGGTCTTCTGCATTAAAAAGGCAGTTTCAGATTTTATTTGGGGAATATGAACTATAGGGCTGACGCCAAAGAGTGTCTCTAAAACTAGTCTTCTTTAAATGGCTCCACAGTTGAATGTGTAATAATACTAACAGTAGTTTAGGTTCTGATTTGGCAATAAACGGTAGCCTCTCAGATTCATTTCATTAACATATGCAGTGTTTGGTGTGTAGACTACTCAACCTGGTAAAATTAAAATGCCATGAATAGCTAAGAACTTGTTGCTGTTCTTCCTTCATAATGTTTTGACAGGTGTCTGAAGTCCTGCCTGATGCATTTCAATTTTATTTTCTTACAGAGATGATGATAACAAAGAAAATTATCCAGACAACGCTTCTGTCTTAGAGGAAAGGCAGCTGCCTTTGCAAGATACTCAGCAGCATAAGCAGCAGGCTGTAATTGACTGCACTATAAAGCCTGAAATGGGCAACTTAAAGCTGAGAAAACCTAAGCCCATTGCAAAGTTAGAAAATGGAAAAAGCCATGAGGAAAGTCAGGTAAAGAACTAAACTTACCAAGGGTAGGTTTACGGCACAGTGTCTGAGCAAACATGCCTTTTGAAATGCAAAGTGGGACTCCCTGGTAATCCATGATGTGACTGAAACCCTGCAATAATGAACCCTGATTTTTAGGGACCTGGAGGCCTGGAACCCTCCTGTAATGACAGACAATTTCTTTCAGTGAGGGAATTTCAGAGAGGGGTGTGTTGCACTGCTGTCAGAAGTGAGTGGAGACCATAACTGAAGATGTGCAAATATGTCTCTTTAGATTTCCTGTGACTGCTTGCATCAAATACAAAAATCTTGGTAGTTGCAGCACTTGATTAAACTTCTTCCGTTTTGTTTATTTGACTGAGGATCTGTTGTGCTGGTATTTTGGCTGCCAATGGAGAGATTTCATACTTTCCCTTTATCTTACTTTCTGTTTTTTCTCATCTAATAAATCTATTCTAACACAGATTCTGGTACCAGTGCTCTTGCCCACAGGCTTCCCCGGGTTGAGCTGAGGGGAGCAGAACTGTAACTTTTCTAAAGGCTATAGAAGACTAGAAATGAAAAAGCTTCTGCTCCTGTCTGTGGAGGTACATTGCGATGTAGACTCCAGAGTTACCACCTCCCAGCAGCTGCTGGCACTGCCTCTGTTCTCCACTGGTGCTTCCCAAGTCATGTTTCATGTGCAGTGTAAGGGATAGAGCTCTGGTCCAGGCTTAACCCCTCATCTAGAAATATTCTCATAACCAAGATAGTTGATGTTAATGTTGGTAGATTGTTGGCCTGTAGTAGGCACAAGACCTGAGACATGTCTGTATTTACGCCTCTTCTTTGATGTATAATGTGTTTGGCTCTTTTCTATCCCTCCTCTCCTCTTGTTTGTGGATAGAAATTTGTAGAGCGCTTTCTGAAGTGCTTTGAACCCATCATAGACCAGGAATTATTTTGGTTCACTTTTTCAAATTTAGAATGGGAATTCATCATTTTGGATGACATGTCTTACCTTCTAAGTGAGGAATATCCTTTTGAATCCCAGAAGAAAAATTAAAAGCAAATGGCATCCCAATGGTATTATCATAGTCTCTTTCAGAATATCAATGTCAACTCTTGCCCTAATCTTCTTGCACATTTTTGCTGGAGTTCATCCCTGAGATGAAGTAATAACTGCTGATTGTTTTTGTAACTGTATTACGTTACTACGAAATGTTATTTAGGCTGCAGGGAGACGAGGCGTGCATGTTTAGCAGCAGATAAGAAAAATGATAGGAAATTTTGCCCTATGAAGAGCAAGTGGAGGCGTATCATGAAGACGAGTCATGGCGAAGTCATAAACAGGGCAAGATTTGTCTCATAGATCATCTGTTGCTCTTTCAGCTACTTCTGAGTCTCCTGTCTGCCTGCTCCCTGCATAAGTTGTGCCTGTATTTCTTGCCCAATGAAAGCTAACACAGCACAGATTTGCTGCTCTATGGTATTTTATGTGGCCTGAAGTGGTTAACTGAAAATGTTGATATTTTTTCATGGGAAACTTTTCGAGTATATAATTAGACTGCCATAAAATACCAGTGCAACTTAGATATGCAGCCTCTGGAAGGAAAAACAGTGTTGGGCAGATAATTGTCACATGACTCAAGGGCTTGAATTAGGAAAGACAAAAGTGGTCCTGGGCCCCCACACTACCAGCTGCTCTCATCTCTGGCATGCTGGAAGAGGTAAGATATGCATAGGCACTATTTTATCTCACCTTTGATTTCATTTGATGGGAATACCTGAGGGATGAGAGCTCGCATAGAGCTTTGAGTGTAATATAAAACATAAACACGAAGCAAACATCCCTCCGTAACAGGAACTCCACTCATTCATAGAGGGAATTGTATCCTAGTACTGTGAAAGGGTTTTCAATGGATTTCCTATATCTACACTGAGTTCAGTGGTGCTTGCTGTAGAGGAAAGAGTTTGCCTCTTGGAACAGTTTGCAGAAGGAAGCTGTTTTGGAGAAAGCATCTACCAAGCCCTTCATTTCGCATAGCCTTTATTCTCATTAGTAAGGATGTGCGTGCTCCTTGAGCCTGAGTGCTTGCCTTGCTGCATCTTCAGCTACCTCAAGGACTTTTGTTCTTGAAGAAGCAAGCATCTGGCTCCTGGCTTTGTTAAAGGTCCCTACAAAAAACAAGGCTCTGCTTGCAGAAGAGCTCTGTGAAGGGTTTGTTTCTGTGTGTGGGTTCTCATTGGGATCCTTGATGTGTTACGAGCTCCCAAACCCTATTGCAGCTGTCTGTGTTAGCAGCCCTAGTCGTGAACTGGTAGCAACTGCTTCTCTCCATTTTGAAGCTGAAAGCAAAGTGCTGCTGTGTTGTTTCTAGTAGCTGTTGTTTACAAGTATATGGCAGGTTGTTATTATCTGGAAAAGTCGGCCAGACTCATGCTTTGAAACACTGTGCAACTGCATATACCATCCTTTTGTGAAATCCCTTGCCACCAAGCCACTCAATAAGATAAATGATGTACTTACGAGCAGCTGATGTTGAGCTGACAAACAGCAATGTCTGAGTACATGCATTTATGAAAGAAAAGCATGATGCACTGCACATGGTGATTAAACTGTTCATCCTTGTTTTCCTGAGTTTATTGATAGAGTGCTTTTTCAGCAGTCTCCTCAGTTCCCCAACCTGACTTCTCTGTGGCATCAGAAAGAAACAGTGACAATATTGCAGTGACAGTATCCCCTTTAAAGGTGCTGCTCTGATAAGCCAAGGAATTGTTTGCTACTCACTCCTATGTGTTATAAGCCCATGAGTTGCTTTTTTAGAAACTTATCCCTTTAAAATCAGAATAGGCTATTGGGAAATAAATAAGTTTGCTGCATGTGTTGGAAGGATTAAAGTCTGTTTGGATGGGAACCAATTTTGTGTGCCTCTCTACTACTGAGAATCCAGGGGATTTCCATTGTAGAAAGGTCACTAAGAGGGAACAGACCTCTGTGTTCAAGTAGAGGAAAGATGGCCAACTTGGGGATTTAGAGGAAAGATGGCCAACTTGGGGATTTTGAGCTTCACAGGGCTCTCAGTCTGCTGAAGTACGATTCCTGTGTCTCTGTTTTTTTTGAAACAGTGTAGTACTGTGGTCATGTACCCTAGGCCTTGAAGAAAAGGTTATTAAATTTCCAGTGATGATTAACAGGACCAAAGTGCAGTACCAAGTGACTTCACTTGACCGCTTATCAGCTGATAAAATGTCACTAGAGTAAAGCTGTACCTTGGATTTTGCATGCAGTTATTTCTCTGGGGGCAGGAGCTGGGTATGGTGGCAGCTGTAACCTTTCCAAAATATGGGAAGAGAGGCAGACTGCTGGAATGTGATTACACTGCTGTACTCCAGCTACTTGGTTTCATCTTTCCTATGGTTTCATGAGCTTCTTTAGCAATTCTGCAATGTTAATCTACAGAAAATCAAATTAATTAGGATTTATTTGACTTCAAGAGGTGAGGAAGCATATGCTCAGAACATACTCTGGGGAGTCAGTGTGAGAACAGATGGTGAGGAATGGAAAGTCTGCTTTCGTTGCCTAATCCTTTCTCCTGTCACTCACCTTTGATGCACAGTCATGAATATAGATTATTAAATGAGTCATCCTCAAATTCAAATTATTGATACTGAGACATACTTATAAAATGACACTAAACATGCTAGCTAATAGGTAGAGACAGTAAAAGTTCAGTTTTAAAGTCATATTATAAAGGTAAATGACTATAAAAATGAAATGGTGGCTTGACAATCAATGCCTAGAGATGGGAATGCTGAAAACTGTGTGAATGCAGTGTGAAATTTTGTATTTTGTGCATAAATTAAGTGGGCAAATTGCATGGATTTCAAAGAACTTCTAGTAATTCGACATTAAAATTTCACTGGAATAAAAAAAAACAGAGCCAGTGTTAACACAATAGCTACACAAACACATGAACATGTCAGGCAGTCTGCAAGTTGCTCTTCAGTTTTTAGGTATATTCTGTTTATGCTTAAACCTTACCTCCCATCGTGGATTAAATCTGTTCAATTCACTGTCTGTTAAATGTACCTGCTTATTTTCCTGTATGGACTGGCATTTTCAGGAGGGGTAGGAGGCACTTCTGCTCAGGACTTCAGTCCTGGCTATTTCCTACATTGACACAGCAACATGAGGTATGTCAGGGCTGTGATCCCACATGCTGGTACAATATTTGCATGGTGCTTGCATTTGAAGAGAGACAGAAGTGTTTGTGTGCTGGATAAAGCATATGAAGGATGCAAGGCACTTTCTGGAATTTGATCAGATTAAGCTGCTGCATAAACACAGCAAAGGTTTGTATGCCTGTACTGTAATTCAGATGCTTTGACAGAGATGGGTTATGACATGCTGTGATTTTTTTCAAAGAAAATAGATTTTTAAAAAATTTTAGCTTGTGAAACAGAAGCTGATTTATCTCAACATGTGTATCCATGATGGTAATTTTTGGCTGCTTCCAAACCCATGTATTATTTTGTGTACAAAGCAAATATCACGGTAGTGATTATGCAGCACTGAGTCTTCTCAGCAATGCCTGGAGATTTCCCTCTTCACAGGCTGCTTTACCAGATGCAGCCTCACTGTAGAAGCTTCACTCTCCGTAGTGAAGAAGAAACAAAAATACAAGAGAAGACAGCACTGTACTGTTGGATGCTTTTGACACATCAGGAATGGATTTCATTGCTCTTAAGAAATAGATGTTCCATCAAGGGTGTTTCCCTAGGGCTACTCTTTAACATCCTAATGACATAACTTATGAACAGCAACAAAAAAGAAAAAAAAGAAAAAAAGGAAAAAAAAGAAAAAACAACAAAGCCCACCCAAGTCCTCAAACATCAAGCCTGCAAGTGAGTGCTTATTACCAGCATATATTCTTGTCCTCAGCTTTCCCTTTCATCTAGCAGAAAACATCTTGAATTGCTGTGTTCTCTCTGCTGGGTCAGTTCTACTGCAGTGGCTGATACCAAAGCAAACTAATTTAATGTTAGCATAGGTCTCTTCAGCCGGCAGAGAAGGCACTTTCAGCCCCAGGGCAGGTCTACGCTTCGTAAATGCAGTGCGGACATACCCCACGGATGGACATGTGTGTTAGAGTTAGCACATGGCTGCTTCCTCCTCAGTACCTTCCATCACGATGGTGACAGCTGCCTCTTTCGACAGATAGATTTCAACACTCTTTTTATACTCATCTCATAGACTAAGTAGGAGGAATTAACGTTCACTTATCTAACAAATATCCTATAGTTAAAATGTCATCATGGAGAGGAAGTAAAATGCCAGTGATTGGACTTTTTATTTATTTTTGCCAGGTTGGTTTGTTTGTGTTTTTTTTTTTACAAGGTCCCTTAGTCCTTCATCATTAATTTTGAGAGGCAGGCACTGAATATTCCTCCTGAGAGGAGACTATTTGGGCAACTTTCTTAAATTTTAAACTTCTTATAAAGTTGACAATTTTATAAAGTGTCATTTAGTTTTGTTTAAATACAATGTATCTCTAAGCAAGCTTCATTCATAATCTGTAAAGATGGAACAGCCTAAGAAGGAAGTAAAAGCAGCCACTGTGTTTGTAAACGCAGAATGACCTCAGCCCTCCAAGTTCCCACCCAAACAGTCCTATCCAAACTCCCGACTCCCATGCTTCCAACTAAGCTTTGAAACTGGAGCAGAATCAGATACATTGCCTTACCAGAGGAAGTGAAGACTATTGTTTTGCGAAACACATTGTATTTTAATTTTGTAAACTATTAGAATAAAATATTGTATGATAAAAGCTAATAAAGAAGTAGGAAAAAGCCCCACTTTGATTATCAGATTTTCAAAGAACTTCATTAACTTACCCCTTTGCAATGCAAGGGAAATATTATAACCCGTTTTATAGGTAAGGAAGTTAAGATGTGCTGGACACATCTTGTCACAGCCTTACAACTGTTTTTTGAAAGCTTGGAGTAAAATGCATACCTTTCTAATACCTACTCCCTTCCTCAATTTGTTGGACTAAATTGGGTTTTTTATTTTCTGTGTGGCAGGTTGATGTGACTTTTTTTTCCTCACTGCCTTTCACCCCACCTGCAGTAATAGTCTGTTCATAAAGCTATGCATATGCTAGGGAAGAAAAAGAGCAAAAGGAAAAAGGAAGCTGGTTAAATCTTACAAATCTTATTTAAGTGAACTGCATTTGCTTTTGTCAGCCAAAATTTTTCTGGTGATACCCAAGTAATAAAATATTACTGATGTGCGAGTAAATAATTTCAAATGAAACGTGAATGTATATATATGCAAAAAAAAATTGAACTCTCTGTATAGCACCTCTTAGCTCAGAAGCTGACATCTGTTACCTAACTAATAAATAGGGAATGGGTTACAGTCTGCTTTGGTTTCAAAAAGTGTTTTACAGTGAAAGAAGATAATACTTTGTTTAGAACCTTTTCTAGTCTGTGTTTTCCACTTGTTACCAGATTATTACCAAAAAATAACAAAGAACCACAATCAGCATCCGGTCTCATGGAGCTCTTTTTTTCCTTAAAGCAAAATAGTCAACTAAGCCTGATCGGTACTGACAGGGCATTTAATTTCTTTTTTTTTTTTTTTTTTTTAT
>VYZW01003340.1:12320-32785 GCA_013401315.1 Balaeniceps rex | reverse complement strand
AAACACTTGGCGGTTCTGCCGTGGGATTTTTTTTTTTTTTTTTTTTTTTTTTTTTTTGCTTTGTGCAGGAGCTGGAAAGTGCATTGCCGATCCTCTCAGAGTGGCAGGGGAAGGCTGGATCCTCAGCTAATGACTATGCACAGAACGTGGCTTTCAGATGCCAGGAAGCAGTCGTGAGACTTCAACCAAGGTAAGCCTTGGGATAAGACAGTGCATTTCACTTCCGATTAACTGTAAGAAAGGCTAATTCATTTGCTGCCTTTTGGATAAAATATTCAGACTCCTGGCTCCCATCGGCAGTTGTATTCTGTATTTATATGCCTAGAACTCCTTGGAGAAAGTGAAAGGGATGAAGATAAGAATGCAAATTTCATCATTCTTTAAACCCCTTACATTTCAAGCAGGAAGAACATCCTCGGTTCAGAAACTTCAATTCCTCTGTGCCAAGTTTCAAAAATATCTTGGCACTTCTTTTCTTTTTCCCCTAGTGCTGAGTTGCCTCACTCTTTCTCAGAGCTGTATTCTCACTGAGAAATGGGAATGGGAAGCTGCACACCTGATTTTAGCACGGGTATGCATTTACGTGCAGTTTAGACCCTGGGTGCTGTGTAACTGTGCTTGTTCCAGTGCTGTGAAAGGTATGGGGTGTTCAGGTCAGGTGTCAGCCGAGTCTTGATGGCAGGTAACTCAGCTGATCATGAAGTAACTCAGCTCTGGTAACTATTGGAAGCCACCATTCCTCCTCTGATCCTTTATGGCTGTGCAAAAGGCACCCCAAAGAATGGGGTTTCAACTCGCCCAACTGACCCAATCTACCAGTGAGAGTGTGTCCTAAGGATAAGATTTAGCTCTTACTGACAGTCTTGGACTGTGTAAATAAGATCGTGCTCTTCACAGCCATCAGTTTTTGGGGCACTGCTTTACAATTTTCCCATTTTCAGGTGCTGTTTTGGCCCTGCTTTGCTGTGCACCTAGAGTTTCAGGCAGGTGAGCCAGGTCTCTGCTCTTTGTTCTCTGCCTCAAGGTGCATGACAGCCTTGGTGCTGTGCGGCAGAGGCTCTGGCTCTCTTTGGAGGGACTGGAGCAGCAGCTGTACATCCCAGGGATGCTCAGTGGGTCAGGGCACAGCTAATCGACATGGAGACCTCATTGCCTCCAAGGTCTGTTTCAAGTCAGGACTAGGTTAGTAGGGACAGTTGCCATCCAATGGCAGTTTGGTGCTTTATGTGAAATGGATGGGTAGCTTTCACCACAGCTTTTAGTAGGCAACATTGTAAATTATATTAATTTGTGCTCTCAAAGGAAGCTTTAGCAGAATGACCAAGCATTTAATTAGCTTTCACAAAGAACTGCTTTCACCCTCCAATGCTTGTATCTGCAATTGTGACACTGCAAAGTCCTGCATCTCAGAAAGTGTCTCTAATTAGCCCCAGCCTAGGAAGGCTGCCTTCTCTTTTTCTGGCATTCTTTATGCTAAGAAAAAAATCACATGGATTTCTTGTAAAGAGGAGCATAGTGAGCTTGGTATCAGACAGTTAGACCTACCTAGTGGCTCTGCTGGTAGGGAGTCTCTGTATGGGTAGATAATGAAATAACATTGGTTAATTTTGATTGATGAAACAAATATGATGAAAGAAACATGGACTTTAAAGATAAGAACCATAGTACAGTATGCATGAATAAAACGGCAACCACAGCAAAGTTCCCCTGTCCACTTCAGCAGTTTGACCTATTTAGTTTGCCTGGTATTAAACCATTGTTCACTATGCTATTTATTCCTGTTTAACACCAGGGTAGCTCCTCAGGAAGCCTGCTGTCCACAAGTGCTAAATCTGTTAAGTAACGGTACCTGGATTTACCATGCTAAGAGCTGTGAAAGCATAGTGATCAAATTTCAACTCTGGCCATGTCTTAGCTTGATTATATTACAACAAAACGGGGGTGACTTTACTCTCAAATAAGGAACTTCAAACATGGAGTAAACAAGCATTAATGCATGGTCCCTGGCCTCACATGCACACTTTATTTACTTTAAGTGTCTTAACTGTCCTTGGAAAAAATGTTCCCACCACCCAGCTGGGGCAGGGAACTTTGAATTATGTATGCTGAAACTACCGCTGTCGGTCGGAGGGTCACTGTGTCTGGTGACTCCTCTTAAGGGTCACCAGCAGCTTGCTCCATCCCTCTGCCGTCAATCAGCATTGATAGGGCCAGAGCAATTACATGCCCATGTCTCAGCTCATGCAGATCGCTGGCTGCTGCATCAGGATCACAGAACTGGCTTGTGCAACAGGCTGTGAAACATAGCTGCCAGGGAATGACGTCTTGCCTTGTTTTCTGCCTTTTCTCCTCTGGGACATGGCAAAGGTTAAGTATTCAGTCTTGGCAGCAGGCAACAATCATAGCTAGATTTTGACAGAACGCATCTGCTAGACCCACAAAACTTGAGTTTCACTATCTTCCACCCTGTTTTTGCTAGGTTACTCGTAAAATTAGCAATGCTTTGGAACACTACATCTGCCTAGGATCCCTAACTCACAGACCAAAAGCTTTCTGGTCTTTTGGAGAAAAGGAGATGGCCACACTGCTGCAGGGGTGCCACTGGGCTGGCTCTTCTGTCTATCAGATGTGTGTTGGGAGGATAGGAGAAGAAGGATTTATTTCTGTCTCACACTAAGAAGCAAGGTTGATTATTTCTAGTGCAGCTTGTTGTTCCTTCCACTTTAATTTAGTTTCTGCGGACTGCTATAGCTCTGTCATTAGGATCATTGGAGTTTAAAGGTCTAGATGCCTCTGAACTGTACAGAGGTTTTTTTAAAAAATCTGTTCTAGTGAGTGTGGGGCAGCTAAAAACAGGATAGTTTTAATCTGTCTAAATATGGATTAAAAAATACTGAGATATGAAAAACTTTTCACTACAGTCCCTGTTAAGCAGAGCAATCTAAATTCAGGGTAACCTAACAAGGGGTGTTCATAAACAGATATGTGACAGAGAAGAACAGAACAGGCAATATAAAAGAAACAATCTACAGAAATATGACTTGCAAGTATATGTGTTGATTGGGTTTTGGGGGGGTACTTTCATTTTATGATAACCACCGCAACAGTGAAGGAAAAGTTTTAGTGGGATTTGAGGGAAATGGGAGAATAGACTTGGTGAAGAGGTTTACAGTCAGTAGAATGATGGAATACTGTCTTGTTCTTGGCTAAGCTACATTTGACCTGTGAACCCAGGATTTTAATTTCAGGAGGTGTTTATCGTGCATGGTTTATGAACATCAGCATCAATTTAGAATATGAAATGCCATCTGCATGGAAGGAAACCTTTACATTTTATTAAAAGAACATGAATTTCTAATACTAGTGATTACGTTGAATACTGCTCTAGTCATTGTGTGTAGTTGGGTTTGGATAAGAGTGTAATGTAATCTGCACCTTTGGGAGATAAAAGTTATATGCAGGCCCCAGGAACAAATGTTACAATAGAGCGAATTGCCTTTTTTTAACAGAATAGGAAAGTCAGTATGGAACAATACATATGATTACAAAAAAGCTGCTCTTACCTATTGCCTTCTCAAAGGCAATCAGCAAAATTGATGTGGATTGCAGAGCTGTGTACGCTGTTACCTGAATAGAGGATGGTGTTTTCTTCAGACGCCTGTTACACAGAGAGGGGGCTGAAACATGGGACTCCTGGGCAGTGGGAATGTCAGTGTTTCAGAGAAGGCTGCGTTCCAAGTCAGTGTGGGAACTACACTTTGGGGTTTTTTTAAGTTTTCTGACACACAAAAATTCCTGAAAGTTCGTCCCCTCTTCTCCCAAATAAAATGAGAGTGGAGTGGTTTCATTGTTCTCACCACCACTCAGCTGGTCCCTGGGTTGCAGAGGCTGTAGGGTGGCAGCTGCTGTCAGACCTACATCTGATCTCCAGGAAAACTGGAAATGCTGGGAGTCCTGGGCTGCCCTGGATCTTGGCCTCAACCAGAGTCTCCCAGGGTTTCTGTGCTTCCCATGAGGGAAACCAAGCTCTAGTGAGGCTGTCACTATTTAAGTTTTCAAGGCAAGTAGCTTTTGAGAGTGCAGTTCAGGTGGGGACTGTTGTAGTTTCCACGCTTTCTGCTGAACAGCTAAAACTCAGGAATGTGTGGGAGGGAGCAGGGAAGCTGCAGAAGTGCCGATGTCCCCGCGCCATATGGCGGACCCGCGCGGGTGAGGCAGAGCTTGTGAGGCTGCGTTCCCACACAGGCGGCCAGGCAAGCAGGGAGAAAACTTGGCCAGAGTCCCTCCGAGTCCTGCCTCAGACCTGGCAAAAATTCATCACGACCGGTATGTGTCTGCAATAGCTCTCTGTCAGCAAATCAGGATTTGCTGATGAAACATTGCTTTGCTGGGAAATGATTGGGCAGTATCTAAGAACAGTTTCTTCAGGAATCTTGATATTAAAATATTGGTTTTTATGGTTCCAATGATACTTCTTGTATCAAGGCATGGGAAGTCCCTGAGCAAGCTCTTGGGTTGCAATACACTTCAAGAAAAAAAAAAAGAAAAAAAAAAAAAGGCGGGATGAGGAGAGGACAGAGGGGCAAAAGAAAAAGCATCTTACTGTAGCCCAAGTAGCCCAAGTAAGGACTGTGCCTGGTGAGTATGAGAGGCGCTCATAATAAGAAAAACAAGTATGGTCATCCACAGACAGCTTTTACGTAACTGCTGTGATTGATGAGACAGGCACTGCTACACTGGCGCTCTGTCTGGCTGCTTATTCCAGCATTCAGGGACTGCCCAAGGAGTAGCCTAGGATGTATCCAAAAAGCCTTGGGCCCTTAATACTGTTGTTTCCTTCACTGCAAGTATGCACTTTATGTTCACCCAAAAGCCTGTTGCAGTTGTGTATTGCTTTGTAAGGATTCATAGGCATGCTTTTGAAACATTCACCTGCAGGCCCCTATTAAGGTGGTGACTATGTTTGAATTTCATAATGCTTTTTGCCATTTGTGGAGGTCTCAGAAACGACCTTTTTGTTTTCCTGGCAGTGAGATGTGTTGGTTGTGGGGTCTGCCTTTCTGTGAACTCGTGTGATGTAACCTCTGGATAGGCTGAATCAGTCCTCTGATGCGGTACTGACACTACCTACTACCCTTTCTGAGCTGTTAACCTGGTAGGCCACCCTCACGGTGGGAAGGGTAAAACTGATTGCTAGACTGGAGGCAGGGAAGGAGTATTGGGCCAGGACAGACTGAAAGTGAATCTGGAAAAGGGGTTTCATCCCACAGCACAGTGTGTGGTTTGCTTGCCAGGATTTATCCTGGCATCACTAATGCGTTGATTGGCTCAAGACACTGAGCACGTATGGCATTGTGGTGCATAAACATGTAAGTCTCCTGAGGATGGGGTTAGTGTAATCCAGGGTTGGACTGGATTGAGACTTGCAAATTACAGAATATAATGCTCCTTTTGGGGTTTAGTCTGGGAAATAAGAAGTGAATTTGCTTAGGTTATCTTTAAACATTTTTCCTAGTTTTTAAAATGATGTGGTTTTATTTGAATTTTATGCGAGTTTAGATATCATGCATAATTCAATAATTCACATGTTCTGGTCTGTTTTTTAAACAGCTCACTGCTCATGCAAATTGATCTTCCCCTTGAAGTCTGGTAGGAGCTCTGTTATGAAAATTAGTATTTAGNTGTTTTTTTTTTTTTTTTTTTTTTGTTATGTCCACAAGCTTCAAATGTACATGTTACTGGGTTGCATCTTTGTCATCTGTGCCATGTAGAACAGGATAATTCTGCCAAAGCCAGAGCTGCCAGTCTATAGGGAGGGTGAGAGATCAGGCCTTTCATATTTTATAAAGAATGATATAACATATATTTGGGTAGTGGCCGCAGAGAGAATTCCATTTTCATTATTTTACATGATGTACATTATACAAAATAAGGGTTGCCTGCAATTATTCAAAATTTCAGCTAAGGCTTAAAATAATTTTAATGTACTCAGCACAGATGGAAAATTAGGGCTCGTTCCTGCTGCTTTTGAAGTTAATGGATATTTTGTGATTGACTTTTAATGAGAGTAGGATCCAACCCATAGTTATTAAATTGTAAGGCCTTTGTTGCGTGGTGACAATCAGATAGCCTGCATTTGCCTAGCAGAGCAGTTAATCTTGGTGAAAACAAAAAAGCACATCCCAAAACTCTCTATATAGAGTAAGATCAGCTCGGCATACATATATGACTGTTAATGTAAATGGTCTTCACACAAAAATGGCTACTCAACTTAATGATTTCAGTATCTCCAGAATCCAAAGAATGCATAACTAAGAGCATCTTACTCCAGTATTTTTAGTGAAAAAGAAACAGTCAAATGCAAGACTTCTGTATCCCTAAAACAGCAGACAAGAACATCATCCTGAATGAGAGAGAGGTGGTACTTCATGGGTGCTGTAAACTTTTTACTCTCCAGAGTACAAGACTCATGAGTGATACAGTTATGAATTACGTAGAACTTCGTATAGCACCTGTAAGAACTGCTGCTAGAGTTTCGTTTTTTGTTTTCTTTTTTTAAGGAGAGTTCACATTTTCTGTGTGTTATGCACCCTGAAAGGAGTCATCCAAATGAACACCAGAAGTGTACAAACGCCACACGTGTCCTTCCTTTCCTTTATGTCTACCTCTAGTTCAATGCAATAAATCACTTTATTTTTTTCTTCATTAGTGGATTAGTGTTTGTAGCCTTGCAGGTCCTTCCTTACATGTTATTGAACCAAACTATAAATATTTTACTCTTTCCTATTAAATTAGTCCTTTTGCTGTCCCCATGCTTTTTCTTTAACTCTCTTCTGCTGCCTCGTACTGTCCTCTCTGTTGCCTAAAAGCTCGAGATTGGTTGTTAGGCATTAACCTTTTTGCTTCTGTAATTCCATTTTCCTTCTGTTCTCTTCACATTATGGAGACATTTGCTATTCATTTTCAGGTGAGATGGCAGAAAGAATATATATGTGGAGAGCTACATAGAGATGTAGATAGGTGCTTGTACAACAGTCAGCCACGTCACCTTGCTGCTTAAGTATCTCCAGAAATCGCTCACTTCTGATCATGTGCCTGTGTATCTTGAGGGAGGTGCATGGTGGCTGTCCTGTGAGACCTCCCATTCTGGTGCTAGATGTACCACTACCAAAATGACTCATTTTTGTTCCTACGTGAATTGCACACCTTGGATCCTGTTTGGAGGCCCATGGTTGTTCACCCTGGTGTAGCTATCTAATATGTCTATTTTGGTAAGGAAAGTGGCATATCCATAATTTCAGTCTTTAAATGCCTCATAAATCTGTGAAGAAGAACAACAAAGGCCTGTGCATCTGTCTGTACTGGGTTTGAGGTCTCTACAGACTTTTAAAACTATTTGGTTTTGCTGGGATGACTCTGAGCACAATAGGTTGAAAAATACGAATTATTTTGTCCAAAAGAATCTGGCTTCTGTATTAGTTTTGATCATGTCTGTGAGTGAGTCTCACAGGGGCCAGCAAACACTGCCACCTTTTCAGCAATGAGAAATCTCGTTCTCTGAGACAGCAATAGTTTTCTTGTTTCAGCTGGGTTGTGAGTCAACTTGTGATACACCCATGTCAGGCTTTGAAGTTGAGTGTGGAAAGCCTCTGTTTGCTTTGGGGAAGGACAGAGCTGTGGCATGAGGCTATTCATGTTGCTCACCTAATCCATGGGAAGTTTTTTTTAGGCTTCAGTTTCTTTCCTTGGTATAGTGAATTTGTAACTAATCCTGAAGCTGGTAGGTGTGCGGAGCCTTAGGCCATGACCACATCTGCCTGGATGGGGCACAGTTATCTCATTAGCCATAGCCAGGGGGAAGAGATTTTCCCCTTGCTGGTCCAGGACCTTCCCTTCTTATTTCCATGTGGAGAAATGGAAAACCAAAGGTATGACATCTCTGATGGCTGCGAAGTGACACTCATTAGAAAATGTGGACATCTCTCTTACTCAAAGGATTTCCAGCTCCTCATGAGAGTCCCTTGGGTCTTTGTGAAATTTGCAAAAGAGAACTTAAGTGGAAAGTTGAAGACTGGGAGCTTGAAATACCATCAAATTTAAATATGGAAAGATTTATTCTTTATGGCTCCGATACAGGAAAACTCTTGTTCCTGACTTAAAGCATGTGGGACAAATCGTGCTTAGATTTAAACATATGTTTGAGCTTTTTCTTGGCTTTAACCAAGATCACCAAGATACCGAGAGCTGATCATGCTTCTGTAGAACTCTTTCTGTGTGATAGAGTGAGCCCAGATTTTAATGTCATAGTTTCCAGAACCTCATTCACAGTTTAAATATATTATTTAGGATTCCAGTAAAATCACTGTTATTTTGAACAAGGTGTAAAATACAGATGTAACTTTCATAGAAATGTTCTTTTTTTAATAAAAACAACTTTATCCCATAACTTTTAATTTATGTACAGACATGATGAAAAGTTTGAAATATTTGCAGCATAGATAAGCAATCTATTGAGTGAAAATTCTTGTTTTGTTTTGTAGAATAGATCAGAACACATGGATTTCACCAAAAGAAGCAACTGAGCAATTTAACAGCTTAAATGAGGTAAGCTTAACCAAAAGTTGAAATATGATGTTACAAATTTTGAATTAAATTCTAAGATCCTGGAATAATGTAATCCCTTGAGAATCTTAGGTTAGCTTTTTAATGAATCATTCTAGTCGTGTTTTTGGAGAAAATCTTAAAAATGTGATACGAGACTGCTGTAATAGTTTAAAAGCCAGAAGCAAGAGATTTTAAAAATATTTTAAGTGAACTTTATGCTGCTTTCTGTTTGTGCTCAGAAAAGAATTAAACATTCAATATTGACTGAGTAAAATGCCATCTTTCAAGAACATTTGATTTTTTCCTCATATTACAGCTCAAATATGTTCAGCTATCAATTATGTTTTGTTTAAAAATAAGGAGTTCTCAAGGTTGCTACATCCTGCATAAATAAACTATGAACAGTACAATGTAGTCTAAAAGGTACTCTTGTTGTAAGATGGGAGGAGGGGAGGGTTGGAGTGAAGAGAGGAAGCAAGTAAAGCCAAATAACACCTGTGACACTTGCAACAAGAGCTGTTTTCACAGGGATTATGCCAGGAGGATGATGTGAGAGTAGAGCACAAAGAAGCTGTTTGTGTGATCATGTCAAACAATGGATGAGCCTGGGCTAGATTAGATTCTCACAATCAGCAATATACTGGAGGCCAAAAACAAGCTTTGCAACTATTCAAAGTGGGAAACCTTATAAAGCATCTCCCACAAATAAGGGTATCTGCATACTAGCATAGAGTATGCTTACATACTGCAAGAGCAGTGAACATTATTGACTTAAACAAGGAGCAGACAATATTTTTAAGTGTAGACCAGGGCAACAGAACCAGGGGGGAAAAAAGAGTTGAGGGGAAGGGAAGCCCATTCCTGTCAAACCATGGAAAAAACAGCTTTGTTTCCATAATGAGCCAGAGAACATCTATGTCTATTAATAGAAGCCTGTTTTTCGTTAGGGAAAAACTACAACGTGTCCTTTTAAAGGAATTCAGACTTAAGCTTCTCCTTACAATGAATTATTTCCTGTGCATTCGTGTCATTGTTGTGCAGCTCACTATTGAAAGTCTCAATGCTGACTAGTAAGGCATATTCCATGACCAATATAAGGGAGTATACTCAGCCTCTGCCTAGCCAGTTAAGGCCCTGGGAGAAATCATTAAGCTATTGTTTCTTTTGAGAAGCCCCATTGCAAATAATCATCAAAGCTTCCACTTAAAAGCCTCCATTTAAAATTCTTGCAAAGGATTCCTTAAAGGTTAAGATAAAATATTATCATAAATAAAATCAGTGTAAGATATTAAACCAGATAATTAGATCAGGAATTAAAATAAATTGCTAATAATTTGTGGGGAATGAGCAAAGGTTACATTCTGGTGCTCTCTTTTGCGAAATCTTAGATTGTATTTTGTCTCAGGTCTACTGCAAACCTAAATGGGTGTGTCATAAGAAAATAAATTCCCTTCTTGGATTAGAGAAAGTGGTGTTTCTCCTTACTGCTCACCCCTAGCATTATACAGACCCAGGGCATATCTTGTTCTATCTTATTGTTGCTTGTTTGTTCCCCGTAAAGGAAGTTCCGAGTTGAAAATGTCAGACGCCTCAAGACACAAATATTGCCATAACAGATACTGCAGAGATTTATTTACATTCACATAAAATATGCCTATCTTATTTTAACCTAAACTCTCAGACTAAAAAACAAGGAAGATGCTTTTATACGTCACTGTTCTAATGTGACATATAAAAGCATTAATTTCCTTTGAGTGAAGAAATTGAACAGGTTGATATTTGCTCAGTTTCTTTTCTACATGAATCACTTCAAAGGCTATTAAATAATGAAAGCTTGGATTATTCTCCCTCTCTGCCTCAGCTGATTTCATAAATCCAGTAAATCCATCAATAAACTGGATATAATGGAAAAGCTGCCTTCCTGTCCTGGAGGGGCAGGAGCAGGCCCAGGGGCAGGGTGCAGGATTCCTTAATATTCAGAAACACCGTGTGTGGGTCAGGGTGGTTTCAGTTCATGCAGAAAGCACCAAGTCTGGGCTTTGCTTCTTCTCTCTTCTCGCCGTTAGCCTCCAGGCTGAGACTGGGCAGGGTCCATGGGTGGGGCAGTCCTATTCCCTTTCCCTCTTCCCTCAGTTCTTAAATTTACCGGACCTTAGGATGTCCACAAGGATGAAACAAAACGTGCTGATAATAGCAATGCTGTTTCAAGGAAAGAAATTATTTATGACAGCCGTGGCTCTCTGGGCCATTGTTAGCTCTCTGCTCTCTCTGCAGATATGCAGTGAGCACTGATTGATTAGCAGGTTTGGCAGTGCTGCAGCTCTTGGTGCGATAAGGCAGAGTGTGGGGCTGCGAGGCTCTATTTGGCACGTCATCTTCCATCAGGCTATGGCCCACTGGATGTGCTGACCAACATGTCACATGGCGCTGATCCTGCAGGGGCCCCATGCAAGGACCTCCAGCTGGAGAGCAAGTTACTGATGGCACCTACCAAAAAAAAGTTTATAAGCTGTTTCAGGGGACTCCCACTCATTGCCACAGCATTTTGGTGATAAATTGGGAGTATTTGTTCGTTCAGTGTCCCATTCTCCAGAGGGATTTAGCACTGTGAGTGTAGGTGTGTGGTATTTATCTCTAGATGTAAGAGGTTATCTATCATCTCAATAATTCCTTGGCCTAGGGCCTCAACTCTTGATTTTCAATAATCATTGGATGGAAAGAGAGATGATCAGTGGAGTACAGTCTACAGGCTTACTTGCTGGTAAAGGTGGTTTCTTTACTACAGGCCGAGCTTCCTCCGCAAATGGCAATCCTTTTGTACTGTGTTTTCTCCGGCAGGCAAGAGTATGACACTTTAATGGCTATGTTTTCTTAAAGCATTAGCAAAAATTGCAAATAGGAGAGAAATACCACACTGTCTCTCTTTCTGTTTTCCTCAGACTTCCTGTAAATGTCTATTTTTCCATTATGTTTGATCTGGAATAATGCAGGAAGTTTTTTCTTGTTCTAGTAGAATTGGTATAGCTCAAGTTCTTTGAATTGTCACTTACTTTAAGAGGACGTAAGAAGAGATAAGAAACCTTTGTCCAAGACAATTATAATTGCTTCTTTTTCAAACTCACAAAATACTATTCTTAAGAGGCAACAATACGGTTATTTTTCCAAAGAAACTTAAGGATCCATTTAAAATATTAATATGTCCTTTCATTTGTATTAGCATGGATCAGGAATTACTGCATCAGAAACACTGGTGTTAGGCACCAGAGTAAAGCTGGAATGAGCATCAGATCTGAAGTATTTGAACTGAGATCACTAGCTGATATAATATGCCATAGCTTAAATTACTTCAGTGATATTGGTTTCCCATATAAGAGTTTACTAAAATTTATGATGGTACCCGCTATGACCTAACATTTCCCTTTCTATGTATTTTAGCTGTTTGCATTCACTTCTAACATATTTTGCAACTTCTTCTAAATGGCCAAGAGCAGAGACGGCCCAGTTGGGCCTCATGGGCAGGTCTGGACCATGAGAGATTTTTCAAGTAGCATGTGCACAGGCTGGTTCATCTCCAGATTAGATGCATTGCTGAGTGTGTGCGGCGAAGAAGAGCACACATCCCCAGCACTGTGGCAGGATGCCTGCACTCACATCAGGGCCGTACAGGTACTAGAAAGTATTGGAGAATTAGGAGGAAGTTGGAAGTGGTCAGTAAGATTTGGGAAGTTTGAGAAGATGAAGACAGGGCTCAGACTTTCTTTTTCTCTCTTCTTGCCTTCCTTTTGCCAGCAGTTGGTAGCATGTTGGCCTGCCCCCAGTGAGCCCAAGGATAGAGGGCCTGCTGCCAGTTGCTGATATATGGCCGTGTCCCCTCCCAGAGCACCTTGCTGCCCTGCTTGGGCTGCAGTTGCAGAAAGAGGGGGCCACACTGCTTTTGCCACAGAGCGGGAGGTCCAAGGCTGGCAGGATCCAGCCCGGCTGCTCTGGCATTGCCGTTACTTCAAGCAGCCCTCTGGGAGGGGCAGGACAGGACATGCGGCAGGGCAGGCAGCACGGTCATCCCTAACATTTACTAGGATACTCCTGTTGCCCATGAGCTGGTGACCCTGGGCAGCTTTGTGTTTGGCCTTTGCTTAAAGCTATGTCTCCTTACGTGTGTTCCCATAAATATGTGGTGGCTTTTCATGTATAGTGCGCTGTGGCAGTACCATAGTACTCAGCTGTATTTTAGGAGTAAGATGAGGTTGGTGGCATACTCCAGATTCATCATCTCCCTGGTAACATCAAAATGATCAAAGCTACTCTACTCTTTTTCTCCCTACATCAAATCTCTGTCAAGGGCACATTCATGAAATCATATAAGATATTTCTATTATTATTATTATATGAATTTTTTAGTATTTGGCAGTGACTGGAAAGTTGCCATCCACCCACCTTCCACAGATGGGTGAAAAATATCGTTCAGAGCAACTGAATATAAACCAGCTGGTGAATTACAGCATAAGCATTGCCAAAATACAATGTTTAACAATGTAGTCTGTGTGAACGCTTTTATACTGAACTTGCCATAAATATTAATGTATCATAAGAAATAGTGATGCAGAGTGAATGTATTTTCTTGATATGGGAATTTTGTTGTCAAATGCTTGAAGTAACAGTCTGTGAAGGTTCGGCATATTTGTCAGTTATTTGCCTATGTTCACCTTGTTGGTATGTTCTTCTGGTATGTTTGCCTATGTTTTCCTTATTTGTTATCAGCAGTCCTTGTGATAAGGTCCGGGCTAGGATCAGAGTCTTCACTGGTCTGTAACTGGCATAGTCTTCTTTTGCTGGATGACATTAATGACTGTAAAAAGCTGCCTATCTGTTGTGATAATTCCACAGCCACTTTGTTTGGGTCTAGCTGGGGTGAGAGGCAGTGGAAAATGAGGCCTGTCATGTGATGAAAACTCTTCCCAAAACAGTGCCATTGGTATGATTCAAGTCAGCACCCTTCCCTTGACAAGGAAAATTCACTGACACTTGAAAGCTGTCAAAGGTGAGATGGTTTCCATCATTCTGTCTCTAATTCAAGAAGGCCCTGTAGAGGATTAAAGGAGACTTTGAAAGTGCCTCCTAAAAAAGCTCAAATTGATGGTTAGAAGTCTACTAAATACATCAAAAGCAGGAAGCCAGCTAGGGTATTGCTGGGACTGCTGGCTGGCTGACATGTAAAATGGGCACTAAGGTGATACATCTGTAAACAGAGAGGCTGAGTGAATTAGTTATATTGGTCTTCACTGATAAAGCCCTTGTTGGGGACATTTGCACACCTGGTATACTCTTTCTAGCAGACAAGTCAAAGGAGCCAAATCAGTTTGAAATAATATATGTAAAATATTGGACCAAACAGTGTCAGTAAGTGACAAGGAAAAGATGCCGGTCATTCAAGAGTCCTGGAGGAACTGAGGTGTGAAGATGAGGCACTGCTGGTCGAGATGGGTAAATTATCCTTACAAATGGCAGCTGGGCCAGAGGATGGTAGGTTGTTAATGCAACCTGTACCTGGGAATAATAAAAGTATCTTCTGCCTCAGATCATAGAAACCAGCTCTATATCACACCGTATTTTTGAAGAATAGTATTACATTTAGGCATTTCATTATGAATCAGTACTTGATCTTGCAATCACTTCCTTCCTGGTATTACAGGATGAGATGTCAAAATGTATCTTGACAACAGATGAGAAGAACTTAATTCTAAAATAAATGTATGACACAAGCCATTTATTTGCTCACACGTCTCTCTAACATCAAGCTGCTTCTGTAGCCAGAGCTCCTGTTTGCTCTGGGACCAGGAGAAAGAAGGTGTTCCTGGATTTCCTTTTTGACCGAAGCTGAGGCCAAAGCCCAAGTGTTTGATTGCAGCCTAATCTGTTTTGTGGAACGGGATATGGATTTTGAAGCACTCCTGACAGCACACAGAGGGTTGCAGGATTTAGTTATGGCGATCCTGTGCTTTTTTGAAACTTCCCTATTTTGAGATATCTCCTAGAAAGAGCTACTTTCTGCTCCCTTTTCACTGCCTGAATTCTATAAAAGGAATGAAAGGATTAAGGCTGAAATCTTCCCTGCTGTTCTCAGCCAAATTAGTTTCCTTTTTCATTTTATTTTTTTTACCTTAAACCACTGGCATCCTTGGGTTTTTAAAAGGGCTGTATTACAATAAAAATAATGCAAAGACATATTAAACTACCCACTATATAGGTGACATATTGTTACACAAAGGAAATTATTCCAATAAATAAATCCATTATTTCATTAAATGAATCAATAAATTGGTTTCAGGTCTTTGACAGAGTGGGGAAAGGAGCTTTTCAGGGTATAAACTTGAGGAACTTTTTTTCTATTGCAACTCAGAATTTTTTTCAGAAATTGCTCTTTACAACTATGTACCATTTGAGCGACTTAACATTTTATGTATAATTCTGTGTGTGCCAGCTGTGTGATTATTAAGACAGCCTTGTGTGATTTTGTTTTATGCTTCAAGCTGTATTTCCCTTGAGAGAGGGGAACTGAATGTGTGGGTATCGGTAGTGACTCATTTTGCCTGGTCAGGTGGTGATCAGGGCTTTCATAGCATTTACATCACAGCAAGATGCTTGTGTCAGATTGTACAGCTGAATATCGCATGCAGCATTAAAGATTAAAATGAGAAATAGACCAAGCATGACACAGTAGCTGGAAGTGATGTTATAGATAACTAGCCTTGTCCTCATTGATTTGTCTGCAGCAAGTGACAATGATCTGTTAATTTTACCATTGCAGCAGATAGGAAATGATCTGGCTGCCCTGTAGAAGCAGCAGCAGCAGCCTAGATAAAAGCTATGTCTACATAAATAAATATATCTAAAAAAGCCAATTAAAAAATATCTCTTCCAAGAATCTCATGAGGGAGTGTGTTCTCAGTAACTCTTTGTTCACTGCTGTGTACTGCACAATAGGCTGGAGGGGAAGATTTGTTTTTTTTATGAATGGTAAATGGGGAGGGACATAATGTCATCAGATCGTGATGTCAGCCCAATGAATGAAATACTTGCTTAGTGTATTGCTTCAAGACCAAGAAAAGGGACACCATCTCAGTTTGGCTTCCTAGAATAAATTGTCTTTTGCTGACAAAGTCATCTTTCCCACGTGTCATGAATAATCCATGTAAATTGGGACTTAAATAACCAGAAGTCAAGAAACTCGTGGAATAGTGCACGCTTGTTCTCTTGCACGTCCTCTCAGAGCTGCTAGTGGAACACCCCTTTGCAGGCGCTGCTAATGGGCTCAGTGAGTTGAAGAGCTATCGCTGTATTGTGTTGTTCTCTATCTAGCCCAATGTTCTGCTTTTGTCTGCAGAATTCTTTGTTGAAGCTACAAGCCCTTGAAACCGATCTGTGCTCTGCGTTTCTGCCAACCCAGGAGGAAACTCCTCAGCTGCCGGCACCCAAGGATCCAGTCCCTTCATCAGTCCAAACCAGTGTGCAAGCTGATGGGGCCAGTTGTGGAGGTAAGTGATCATGTCATGATGTGTTCTCATTTGCAATTATAAAAAAGCCTCGTGACTTGCAGTTTAATATCAGATTTGCAGTCCTCTGGGAAACAGTGCAGAGCTAATGCAAAGCACCATTTCCTGGTGCAAATGCTGTGTAATGTAAAAAGGGGTGATACCTGTTAAAAGAACAGAAACTAAAGGCTATAACATTCTGTTTTTCTGAGAGGGAGTCTTGCTTTTCAGACAGGTCTTAAGAATCCTGATTTTTTCATTTTCAGTTTTAATCTGTTTCTTTTTTTTTTGTTCAAGTAAATTTACACTCTTTACTTCCTATGTCTGTATTGCGTGAGATCACCTGCCATATCATGTAATTCTATTTTTGTCATTCTTTTTGTCAGAGCAATATCACTTCATTTCTCCTATTATTGATTTTAATTTAATGCATCAGCAGAGAGATAGCGAAGGTGAGTTTTGCAGCATGTGGATTTTAATCATTCACGAACCTGCATTATTACCCATCTGGGCAAACTGCGGTGTGTTATCTCTCCCTCTTTCCTCAATATGGAAACCAGTCCTTGCAAATAAATAGCCCTAAGGGTCGGCACTATTTTTGTCAATTCAGAGCTTGTAGTCACAGGGCTGGCTGAGTCGTGATGCTCAGTAGAAGAGGAATCACTGTTCGTGAAAAATAGGTCAAAGGCAATATGACTAATACATCTCACAGACAAGTGACATGAATGCACAAATACTTAAATCGTCCACCATGTATGGTCCAAATTAACGCAGATAGGTCAGTAACCCCTTTGCAATTAATGTTTTCTGTCCGCATAAAGGCTGAGGTCCAGAAAAACTTATTTCAGAAGCTGTTTGGTCAGAATTTTCAGCAAGAAATGACAGTAAGTTATTTACCTAAAAAAATCACAAATGATAGTGTTCTGCTTAAGAAATTCTAAAGTTTGAGGTTTGCATTGTGCAAATTAAGGAAAATGGTATGTAGAATCCAAATTATTATGAAGATGAAGGAACAAAAAAAATACTAAATAGCCTGGGTTTTAGCTAAAAAAAATGGATGCTTTAGCCCAGCTAAGCAAATACCTTAATAGCTCCTGGGTACAGGTGTGGAACTTGCACTGGTGCTAGTCCCTTGGCACGGATCTGAGGCAGAGTCAATTCCCATATCTGTGCTGCACAGGCAGAGACATTTTGCAGCCCATCCAAAATCTGCACTGACTCTTTTCCTTTATGGCAAGGTGGGTTTTTCCTCCTTTTCCAGTAGTTTACCGACTTATTTTGTTCTGGTATTTTCATAATTCATTTTTAGGATGGTTCATAATTGTTTCCTTTGCTTTTTTTTTTTGCTGTTTTGATTGGATTTTGTTTTAATTCATACTGTTAGTGACTCCTACTTCTGATACCTTCTCTAGCTCCTGTTTGCCTATCTCCAGCTACACAGGCAAATATTGGATGATGTAGCATTTCTCTCACGCAGTTCAGAGCATGCGCTGTCACTCTAGCAGTTCAAACTTGTGCTTTAATTAAAGCTTACCTATTTAATGGGTTTTAATGTATGCTCATTCCTGCTAACATCTGCTTTGTGGTTTGTGGTTTTGTTAATAACTTGCCATTTTGCATCGATAGACCTGGTCCTAATTCTGTCTCTTAAATTACTACTGAAATCTTCTGATACATTCAGTTTAGGTACAGTTTTCACATGGGACTATTGGCTATTTCAGCTCGAACTTGGATGGAAGTCCAGAGGTTTGTACCAGGCTAGGAACAGAGTTTTTAGAGGATGTGCCATCTATACTACATCTCTAGTTATTAACCTTTGCTCAGTGAATCAGGCAATAAAAAAATTAATATTAGCAATGTACAAATGTATTATTTTTAAAATAAACATGATCGTGTAGTCTATTTAATTTCTTTTGTTTCACATCCCAGTCAACAAAAGTTAGAACAAAGTATATTATATGTATGATGAGTGAAGCTAAAACAGTCTAGTAAAATGACAGGGTATTTCAGGATGCAAATTTTAAGGGGTGAACCGTAATTTATATTTCTGAGCAAAATCAGCAACTTCCGGTTTACTTTTGAATATGACAAACCTTGAATTAGAGCTGGAAAAACGAGACCATAAAGAATTGCAAGGGGATATTAAGCTAGGGTTTTTTTAAGGGAAAAAAAGAAAAGCAGAGTGTGAGTTATTTTTATAGCTTTGGGATATGAGTATACATCAAATATGTGATTTGAGCAATGAGCAGCTGAGCTTAACTACAAGAAGGTCTAAATGTCTTTTTAAATTAAAAATTATGATACTGGCATTCACGGACGTAACACGATGAGGGATGAACACATTACATCTGCATGTTCTTTTTTATATACAACAGATTTCAGTGTATTATTGTTTTACTTAAAGAATATCACATGCAGGAATACAGACTTGTACCATATGACTCGTCATATGATTGAAGTCCACATTATGAAGCATACTGCATATTATAAGATACTAGATCTTGGCTTTAAGTCCTGTGGTAAGCTCTTGTCAGTGCTAAGCTGGACTGAGTAGATGAGATGGAGGAGATGCAAGCTAAGGGGCAACTTACTGGCTGGGGTAGAGGTGGCTTTAGTTCCCAGTTTTGGAAAAAATAGAGGCTAAAATTAGATCAGACACATGAACACAGGTAGATGTTTGGTCAGTTCGTGGGCTACTCTCACGATAATGCTTAGTGTCTTGTTTAGGATCTACGCAGAACTGGAATCAGGATGATGGCCCTAAGTTGCAATTAAGAATGGGATTGATTCTAACTTGTCTTCATCCTGAGATGTTCCACTCTTATAGTAATTGGGCCATGCAAATGAATCAGTTTGAATGACTCGCTGACCACTTCTGGACAGTGGGTCCAGAATGCACCTGTGGTAGGGTTGGGACTAAAAACCTTTCTTGGGGCCCTAACAGAGTTGCACCACTTTGCGAGCTTTAGTGGAGCAATGCTGTCAGGAAGCCCTGGTGCCAAGGAAATGGAAGAGCCCTGGCCTTTGAGAAATACTCCCAAGTTCCCCTGGCATGCAGGTTGTCTCCCTTTCATTTGCTAGCTGAATAAAAAAACCTCCTTGAACTCTCTACAGCTCTGTGTGTTTGGTTTTACACTGGGTCTGTAGTCCAGCCACTACTTGTCCTTTGCATTTATCTTCCAGGATTGTTTAGTCTTGAATGTGTACTTTTCTTCCATTTCTGAGACTGGGTTGGGCCTAGTAAAATTGCCCAGTTGTAAATGTAAAAATGAGCAAATGTCTGTGACCGTATAGTTTATCAGCAGTACAGACTGCGTCCTGCAAGAGGAGTACTTCTAGGCCCACAGAAAATCAGAGTTCAAATGTTAGAAACTTTTTTCCTGCACCTATCATACACAGACTGGTTGATTTTTTTAATAACATCATTTTTCTTTCACAGTGAAGACACTGCTACTTAATATGACTATAAAAAATTTATTCCTTTTAATAACAGAGCATGAGAAACAGTGAAACTATTCTTAGTCAACCTACTTCACAGTGATTATATGTTTCCTGAAGTTCAAAGATGGTGAAATAAAAGGAAGGAAGCCAGTTTCTTCTCATTGACAATATTGTTCTTCAGAAGTTTAAAAAAAAAACAAAACACAAACCCAACCAAAGCTAGTAATTTTTTTAAGTCTTACAGGGTAAGGAAAGATGACTTGCCAGAAAGAGACACTTTTGTTTGTAGAACAACATTTATTCCAGNTTGTAGCTTCAGTATCTGTTGGGCAGAGGTCAAATAAAATGCATTATAAAGGTTCCATTAAAATCCTGAAGGAAATATCCACTCACCATGGAAATGTCATGCCCCATGTACAAAGGAGAAAATGGAAAGAAAGTGAAGGTGAAAGAACTTTTCTAAACCCGCCTGCTCTTCTGTGAGTAAATCCATGTACAGTTGTTTTTCTGTGCAGTTTTAGGCTTTCATTGAATAAAAAGATTCTGTGAAATGTATTAGAATGCATGCTATATTGCAAATATAATACTGGTTAGAAATAACACACGTGCTGCCTGGAAATGTAAAATAATTGATATGAATTCAAAGGCCATATATCTACATGGTTTTAGAGGAAAAAATAACGTAGCTGGGACAAAATATTATGTACTATGGAAATTGATGTAGAGGAACCTGAGACAGAGCACATTCTTTGCTTTAACATATATTAACTGTTTTTTTGGGGAGAGCTTTTATGAGAGCATGGAGTTTCTCCCTAAAAATATAATCTGCTTTAAAGCACAATCATCTGACAGCAAAAATATTGACTAGGCTAGATCATCCTCACCCATTTT
>VYZW01003340.1:685-11165 GCA_013401315.1 Balaeniceps rex | reverse complement strand
CCATTTTGCCCACTGAGGGTGAGGAAGAAGATTCAATGGTTCTTCCCATTGATGTACCCAGGTACAGCAAAGGGAAGATGAACGCTTGGTATTCCCTGGAGGTAGGCTCTGTAATGTGCCCATTATTTTCCATGTTACCCATAAACAGAATCAGTGTGAGGAGGTTCACCAATTCCTAGTTTTTCAGTTCAGAATAAATCATTCTGACTTCTAGCTTGACTAGCTCTATAAAACAAATTTTACCTTTTGAGGTACCTGAGGTGAGGTTTCCTTTTGTAGTCAAAGACAATATTAACATAGCATCATAAGCATGACTCCTCCCAGTAGCAGTCACTGCACACTACCTTGAATAACTACCTTGAACGTTGTTGGCTGTTGCTCTTTTCATATCTTGTGTTCTTTAGACCCATGTGTATGTTACTTCCAACCTTAATGAAATTCTGCAGGATACTGCAAGCAATGCTGGACATTCTTAGCATCAGGACATATTACATTTTGATCTGCCTTTCTCTTGACCAAAGGACTAAATGCTAAATCACAAAATTAAACTTGTTTTGTACATTCATCATCTTCTTCAGGAATGTGGCTTTCAGAAGCAAACAGATCTATAAAAATATAATTAATGCTACTATTCTGGGAAACTCTCCATCTTTATATTATACTTCATAGTTTACAAACACACCCACCCATCTTCTCCTGTGGAACTCAAAAATGCTTTATGTTAAGCCAGTAACTGTCCTTTCTATTTTCTTATCCTCAGTATCATGTTCATCCTGCATGTGATACTTTGCTGATCTATTTGCTGTTTACTTTGAATACTTATGCTTTGAATACTTCTGTAAGTATAGAATTGTATTTACCTAGGTAGCTAAATACCTTGTGAGTGACTCTCAGTCCACATTGGTTTATGCTTTCTTTCTAGAGCCTGTGCCAGCCCACAGAGACTGGCAGAATGACATGGACAGCAGCCCACAAGAACATCACTCCCTAGGGACCAGTCGGCTGCTGTATCACATTACGGATGGAGACAATCCTCTTTTGTCACCACGCTGCTCTATCTTTAGCCAAAGCCAGAGATTTAATCTAGACACAGAGTCTGCCCCTTCTCCACCAAGTGCTCAGCCTTTCATGATGTAAGAAAATATATTTTAATTCTTAGATATTTTAAATAATTTTTGTACAATCCATGATGTTTGACTCTTCCTGTTTTTTTCAGTTACTGTTGCATCATAAACAAGAAATTTTCATATTGTAGCATATTTTGACATGGTTAATTTGCAATACCAGATTAGGATCTAGCATTTATTCAGTAATAACACAGTACAATATTGTTTGAAGTCTTTCTTAGTGGTAGTTAGCAAGGACAGTTTTAAATGTTAGTTAGTAATTAGTCTGAGGAGTGAACATAAGATAGAGAGGGCTATTGAGGTATAATACTAAAAATTTCAGCTGTAATAGAACTATAGCTTGAGTCATTCACTAGATATGAGAGTGTCATAGAACGTATGAAAAGTCCATATATGTGAACTCCAGAAACCAAGCTGTTTCAGACAGAAACCAAACTTTCTTAAAAGTTTATATATATAGCTGTCAGCTGTGTATGAATAATAATCAGATCTATCGATTTGCAATTGTAAAGAATCAGAAACTAAACTGCCTTCAAAATGATAATGTTTATTCCCAGTAATAAAAAACTCCTTGAGCTTACTTTTACAAATCATGTCGTTATGGTCTCCCATTACAGTTGGAAGACTTGTGAAGTAAGATGTGGGTCTTATGTAAATACTGGATCAGGTTGTGACCTACTAGATTAAACTTTTGAAAAATATTCAGAAATCCCCCAATTAATTAAAAAAAAAAAGAGGGAGAGAGTGAAAGACAGATGGTGAACTCATTAGTATACCCTAGGGGTACCTTCAAGCAAAAGCAACTATTTTATGCTTACTTTGTAAAACCAAACTATCTCTATCCTGTGAAAGAATCTAGCTGCAAATTCTGAAGTGCTAGGAAAGCGTTAAGCATGCCTGAAACAAGGCATGGTCCATTATAGCCAGTTCTTTGATCCAACTACTATGCTTTTGGCTTTTGCAGGCCAAGAAGTTCTTCTAGATGTAACTGTGAAGAGTGCAAAGAACCACAAACAGTAGCACAACTTACCAAGCATCTTCAGAGTCTCAAGAGAAAAATTAGGAAGTATGAAGAAAAGTTCGAGCAAGAAAAAAAATACCTGGTAAAATAATAATTGAAAAGATAAAGGGAAATACTACAGGAGACAAGCAAGAATCTCAGTGTATTTAAACCTATGCAAGACAGTAGGAAAAAGGGTATTTCTGGTAAAATGAAATAGGAAAATCATCAATGAGGGAATATCTTTTTATCGCCTTTCAGTGTATATAGTAGTTCTGAGACTCTAATTTGCATTTTCTTTGGATTACCTTTGTTGCAAAATATCCGTCTTCTAGATGTGTGAGAACTGTGAATCAGTGAACCATAGCTGACAGGCTTGTGAACCAAAATAATTCAAAAGATGAAAATCTACTTATTTACTTTGTAGAAGTCATTTGCTTGGAAACTGTTGCTCTGCTGTGCAGATTCCTCTATTCAGGCAGACTACTGGAAACCTCGAACGCATAGGGCTCAACAGAAGCTGATGGCAGAAATCAGAGAAATAAAAATTGTGGTGTGTTGCTGGTGGGGGGTCGTTTGAGGTTAATGGCGTGCTCTGTGCAGTGTATGCAAGATCATGGCTCCTATCGACCTAGTTTGTGTCATGTGAATTGTGCAGTATAAACATATCAAAACATCTATGATGCTAAGAATGTGTACAATATGAAATAGGGAAGTTTGCGACATTTTATGACTATATTAAAATGAAAATTCAGCAAATTGTTTATTACCTTGTAATCTCATCAATGACTGCAAACTTAAACGTACATTTGTGAGTTGTACTGCCCTATGGTCATCATATACTCTTAGGAGTAAAATTTCATACTTAAACAGTCATCACACTGTGACCAGAAAAGAATTTATTTCAGAGGTTTAATTTTGCAAAACTGTTTTGCCATTTTAAATATCTGAGTTTTGAAGATCCAGTGTAAATTGATTTTAATTTGGAGGCAATTTCTAAATGCAAAGAACGAACTGATATACAAAGCTTTTGTTGTTTGTTGCTTTTGAAATCACTCTGTTGCACAGGATTTTTTAATTTGATTAGTTAAGCAGTTCAGCTGAAATGTTTAAAGTGCTGTTTCCCAAGAGAATCCCTGTCTTACAGCAGTAAGGGTTTATCCCTGCGAGGGACAGAGTGCTTCAGTTACCGTCCTGGAAATCACTTAGGAACTTGACTACCATTGGATATTTGATCAGTCCTTTTGAAGTCACTGAGATTGCTTATCCAATTAGTCAAGGACTTGAATTTTTTTTAGGATCAGACCCAAAATACTCAGATCCATGTAGCACTGTGCCACAATGGGGAGAGATAAGGCATGATAAATTAGTAGCATGATCAAGCCAAAAGCCCTGCATGACACTATGATATAGTGCAGTTGGAACTATGGATATTTTTTAGCACACTGTGTGTGGATAGGTTTTTATCTGTTTGATTGTATAACCATCAGTTCCTTCTTTTTTATTCTTCCTTTTTTCTTTACATTCAGCCTTCACATGGTGACAAGACTTCCAATCCTGAAGTACTGAAATGGATGAATGATTTGGCCAAAGGTCGTAAGCAGCTCAAAGGTACATAATAGCATGTCATTTCACTTTATTGCTGAAGCTTTTGTAAGTATGAGTGTACCTGGAATATTTTAGAGTGTTTGTTTTCTAACCTCAGTGCTCTGCTTATTTTTCACCAGTACGTGGCAATAAGTCTCCCAATGACAACAAAGATATTAGGTGATAGGACTTGCCTTGATTCCTGACAGCAGGGATTAAAGTAAGCCAATTCAACCCTCATAACAAGGCTAAAAAGTGGAAGGGGGAAAAAGATGTCATCTTTCCCTCGTAACTATAAACATTCATGCAAAAGGCAATGTTAGTCTGAATATTTTTATGAATGCCTGAAATACAGAACTACAAAGCTAAAAGTGTCTTTGTAATAGTACAAATGTAGGTGCAAAATGTTTCTTTAGGACGGAGGTTACACAACCCTAAAGCTTTTATTTTTTTGATCGTAAAAATGGATCTTTCCCAGTATTGTGGTTTAACCCCAGCTGGCAACTAAGCACCACAACAGCTGCTTGCTCACGCCCCCCACAGTGGGATGGGCAGAGAATCGGAAGGGTAAAAGTAAGAAAACTCGTGGGTTGAGATAAAGACACCTTAATAGGTAAAGCAAAAGCTGCACACGCAAGCAAAGCAAAACAAGGAATTCGTTCACTACTTCCCATCAGCAGGCAGGTGTTCAGCCATCTCCAGGAAAGCAGGGCTCTGTCACGCGTAACAGTGATTTGGGAAGACAAACGCCATCACTCTGAACATCCTCCCCTTCCTTTTTCTTCCCCCAGCTTTATATCCTGAGCATGACATTGTACGGTATGGGATATCCCTTTGGTCAGTGGTGGTCAGCTGTCCCGGCTGTGTCCCCTCCCAGCTTCTTGTGCACCCCCAGCCTGCTCGCTGCTGGGGTGGGGCGAGAGGCAGAGAAGGCCTTGACTCTGTGTAAGCACTGCTCAGCAGTGATGAAAACATCCCTGTGTTATCAACACTGTTTTCAGCACAAATCCAAAACATAGCCCCATGCTAGCTACTGTGAAGAAAATTAACTCTATCCCAGCCCAAACCAGCACACCCAGATATTATATTTGGTATTGAGGGTCAAGCTTTGCCCTTAACTGTCTGCATACCACTCCATTAACGTCTGTGGGTGTATCACATGCTTGCCCTCAAGGAGAATGTAGCCAGGACTGATTTTTTTTTTTTTTTCTTTTTGGTAAGGTTATTTATAATTTATCTAAATCTTTTTTTTTTCCATTATAAATGGATTTTCACTACTAATTAAATTGTAGTATTATGTTTCATCTGTTGTTTTAGATATAGTTAAGAATGTAGATATAGAGGGTGTGATTGTGGTAAATAAAGAATTAGCAACTCATCTTTCATTAAATTTCTTCTGGAAAGTTCGCCCTTAAATACTAGGCTGCGTCATTACTAGATTTTTTTTTTTCCCTTGAACTTTGTGTTACAAATCCAGGAAAGGCAAATGAGAGGAAATGGCCAAACTTCATAGTTAACTTTCTGAAAATTATCTCTCTGACTCAACCATTGCTTCAGCTAGCCAGGGGGTCTAGCTTTCGTAGATCAGCCTCACCTTCACACCCAAAATGCCTTAATCCTGTGAACACCCTTGATTTTATTATCCTGAATAATGACACTGCTTTTAAGCAAAGCGAGATTCATGAGGTTCATGAGACAGGTGCAATTGAAATGGAAAAGCACTCAAGTGCTTGTAGGTCCTTCTACAAGTTCATAAGGCTTGTCCATCCTTCCTAGCTCTATGAGTTCAATAAAAATTAGTATTTTTCTTACAAACCTGGCCTGTATCCTCAGACTGTCACAGCTAAAACTATGTCACTGTTTCTCCATGGATTTCAACAAATTTAACACATTTGGAGCCATCAGTCTCCTGCCTTCCCCAAGGTGCTTCACCAGCCAGGCATACTCTAGGAACCAAACCTGGTTTTACAGGAGCTAATTCAGACCTTAATTCAATTTCCTTGTTGCTCTGTGCAGGTCCCTAGAGCTCCAGGGTCTCTGGCTTGGTGTCAAGCTAATATACTGACGTACTTTACTGCATCCAGGCAGGTTGCTGACTGCAAAGCTAGGACACACTGTAACCTATATGTCTTCTGCTGGGTCACTCAGGTGCTCTTCCACCAAGGGAAGTCACTCAAGCAAAGTGGCTGATTCTCCTTGTGAGGACGAGCTCGGTAGCCTGGCTGGGATGGCAATGCAGCCTCTGGAAGGGAGGCTTATGGTTTAAATTGCACTAGAGAAGACGGGGGTTGCTTATGCAGACCTGGAGTATGGCTGTGGAGACACTGCCTCTTGTCCAGGAAGGCCTCTGTGAAGGACTGCATCCTTAGACAACAATCCCCACAGCAGGCATGGACATGTTCTTACTTATCCAGACATCAGATCACTTGGGAGTGCATGGGTTTAGTGAGGAGAAGGGGGAGCGAGCGAGCTCTGCTTCCATATCCCACCGACACCAAGCCTCCCACAAATACGCTCCAGTGCTCTTTGTCCTTTTATGCCCCTTTCCTAACCTCACTCCCACTGAAATTCTGCACTGATTCCTACCCAGACCCGACTCCTTAACCCAGTGCCTCTTCAGTCCTCACCCATGGTAACACCTTTTATGTCAAAGATGGGCTTGGAGGAAAAAGAGAAGTACATGTGCTATGTTTCATTGGCCTGGGCACATCTCATCCCTTGACCACTGGATTTTGCTTTAACCAGGTAAAATATGTTACATGTTGAAGTGAAGCAGAGTTACTTTCCTACACAACTGTGGTATGATAATAATTGTATACAAGAAGTAGGGATGTTTTTTTCTTTTTTCTTGTAGTGTCAGAGGAAACTTCTTTGCAAATATTTCTGATCTGTTTACTTGCCCAGTAATTTGCCTTTCAGAGATGAAACTCAGAATGTCGGAAGAGCAAAACTGTACCTCTAGAGCGCCCCAAAGAAATGATCATTGTGAAAGCACTGGGCCTTCTAAAGAGGCTGGGACACAGGAAACCACAAGCATGGAACCAGCTCCCTCAGTAGAAGAAACCATGGATAGTGTATTGAGACGATTAAAGGAGAAAAGACAACACTTTAACCTTCCTGAGACTATTAAGGTATTTAACAAGTATGGCTGTTTCTTTCAGAACTTTATCATCGGAGGCAGATATTAATTAGTGTGTAGCTGTCTCAGCTGGCGGGTGCGCATCCTGTGTCTTCTGGCACTGCAGTGCATTTTCTCTCTAACAAGATGGGAGCTCTAGTGCATTTTTTCTGAAGTGACTTTTCTGTGAAGAGTTGCACAGGAAAAGAGGTGCAGGAGATTTTTTCAAATAGTGCTAAGTGCTTTTTGCTCAGAGACGCATGTGTAAAACTGTTTGCCAGGCACGGCTGAAACCTGCCTACCTGAGGTTGTGTGCTCAGGAAGCGCATATTCCAGTGTATTGAAGATGGTGACAGCAAAAGCAATCCTATCTTGAGTCCACAGAAACTGTGTGACTAAGAACGTTCTTGAAGTTATTTTGACAATAAAGGTCCTCTCTCACCTGAGAAATGCTGAAAGCCTCTGCCCAGTCGATAGCGCTGCGCTAAGATCACATGGGTAGCACAACCATCCAGACTGCTTTGCCCTTCTGATCTTGTACGTTTACTTGTGCTGATACTGCCTCTGCTCTTCCACGTTCTCAATTACTTTTCTAAATTTAGGAGCAATATTCCATAAAACATGCTTGCTCGGCTGGGCAATTTATTTTTGTTTTTCAACTAGTGCATATTTTAAAATTCTGCTGTACCTTCACACTACTGGCACATTATAGGGTCTGTCTGAAGCTGTTGTTCTGCAATATATATTGCCCACAAAAATACTTTTTTGGGGGGCTATTTTTGCTGTCAAATGATGTTGCTATTCCTGATGCTATACAGCCAAGCAAGACAATAAATTCTGCCCCCAAAGGTACCTGAAATCTAAATGTTGACAGTAACATTCAGATTCTGGCTGATGAACGAAAAAGGGCAGGGGGTGAGGGGGACAAGGAGGAGCGAAGAAGAACTAAATGCTAAACTATGCAAGAACTAAGAAACGATTCCGGGTGGATTTCAGTAGCAGAAAGTACCTAGCAGAGATAATTTTTAATTTCTTGTTTTGTTTCTATTCTTGGTTCTTAAACAACTAGTTACAGTATAAAAACTAGAACTGTGCATAATGATGCTGTGCTTCCGAGATCTTAAGCTCTGCATACATGACTGACTTTTTAATTGTTTCTTTTCATAAACTACTTCTTTTAAAGCCTGAAATGGAAAAAGTGTTTCATAACCAGAACTCCTTTGTAAGAAAACAAAAGATGACAACAAACCCGTGCTGTTCTGTATATAGTCCTAAAATCCCAACAGTGCAGACTGTATGATAATATTTTCAGTTGTTCAATTTTTTTTTATTATGCAAGGAGTGAGATCAGATGACACCAAAACAGATGTCAGTGAGGAAATCTTGTGCAGAAAAACTCTCTTGTAAGAGTAAGCTGGGTGTAGGTCTCTGCCCCACTCATTTTTTGATTAATTGACTTATCCTGATTTTCCAAAAGAGAACCTCCTAAATCTGTGCAATGGCAGTGTTGGCTTGAAACAGTCTCACATTCTGTAACGTAAATTAAATTTTTGCCCAAGTTAATATATTTTCAAATATTTTTTTAAAGATCTTATTTGTTTTCTTCTTGTATTCTTGTAGAGATAACTTGTGTTGAAAGAACTATCTGTTTGTTAGCAAAGATGTTTGACAACAGTTACAGGAAACTGCTATGGAACAGAGGCTTGAAAAGGAATTATATGAAGTCAAATTGATCTATTTCAGAATTATATATTTTAGTAGATCTTAAATATAACATTAAAAATGACTGTTTTTTGATTATAAGTCATCCTGGACTTTTGGGGGAGAATGAGGTTCATAGCACTGATAATGTGAAACGAATCAAGGATGTCTGCTGGTTACAGCGAAGATCAAACGCTTCATTTCAGCTACATGCAACTTTGGTGTTAGTGTAGATATTTTTTATGTGTAGCATTTTATTTTGTATATAGCATTTAGATCCTGTACCAGAATCTGAGCTAGATTAATAGTAAACTAATAGTGGCTAAATGTTTCTTTTTTCAAGATTTAGTTGTTTTGGGCAAGGATAGTATTTCCATAAAAGCCTGCCAAGTTCTCCCCTGAAGTTCAACTGTGGAAAACTTCTAAGGCCCTGCTGAAATACAAACGAGAGAATGAGTGTCCTTAAGGGATGTGCAGGGTAAAATCCTGAACCACCCAGTATGTCTGAAGAGGACAAACCACAAGATCTGAATGTGAAATAGCAGAATGACCTGCACGGAAACAAAGCGCTGCCTCTGAGGGTGAAGGGCCTCAGCCAGGCCCAGTCCTCACTATCATATCGTCTGTCCTCAGAGTTTGTATTTTCTGTCTGGAAAAACAACAGTGAGCTTAAAAGGCATAAGCATTCAGTGAACTTACTAGTGGGGAAGACAACTGTATACAATATTTTACGTGCCTTTGTCCCAAGTTATGAAAACCAAACTGCAACCTTAGCTTTACATGATGTCTCCTTTTTCTTTCTTTACATGCAGCAAACAACTTTTGCCTTATATTTAGTTTGAAGATTTGCAGTCTGTCCCCCAAGGCTTTTCTCAGACTGGTTACCTTTATGTATCTGCCCTCTCATTATTGACGCAGTTCAGTTCATCTTTTCCTTGGCTATGAAGCAGTGTTTTTATTTAATTAGCATAGAATTTCATGCTACTGTATGCAGCCTACAGTCCTAAGATGCCTCAGACAATTCTGTAGTTTGTGATTCACCTGCCTTCTCTGATTTTGAAATTATTAGCCATTTCGAACTTAGCCAAATACAAACCTGCCTTGAGATTGCTAATAAAATGAGCTAATGAAATAGGCCCAAATGCTAAACCCTCTTGAGATTGTTTCTCATGTGTAAAATCAATATTAATGATCACTCCCTGCTTCCTCCTAACCATTCAGCTGCTCCAGGCTTAATAGTTTTTGAAAGAATTAACCTTGTATTAATTGCAGGACTAGCAATAAGTGAACCAATTAGCTACTTTATAATACTCCTACATTCTAGTTAGCAGCTCTTCTCTTAACGTGAATGACAGATAATTTTGGAGTGATTAATTTATGCAGACCTTTAAGGCAAAATGTGATTAGCGGTTCTGCACTGGTTTTGCATTTGGGCAGCAAACAAAAAAGGTTTTGCTCCTGATGAAGTTAGTAGCAAGGCACTCCTTTGATATTAGAAGAGTATTACTTCTTCAGGGCTTGATCTGTTTTCAAAAAGTAGAGGCTAATTATTAAAAATACTTCTCCAAGTTTTCAATAAAAAACCCACTAGTCATTGACTTTCTGCAGAAAGGCACCCTGCCTCCACACCTCCCCCTTCATTCTTCACGTTACTTCATTGTGGTGGATGAGCTCTTGTCCAAACCTCTGAACACTTGGCCCTAATTCATNTGCTGTTCCAACGCAGATGAAAATAGGCAAGTGTCAGGAGCAGATCTTCTTGGAAAGAGGGGGAAAGGGAGAGGAGGAGAGAAATGCCAGTTAAATAGTGCGCTTCCTGCAGCAGACACCTATATATATATTGGTATGTCACCAACACTGACAAACCGCATTGTTGAAAAATCAACATTCATCTTTCTGGTACCAGTGACCCATATTGTGATTTTTTTGAATAGAAGTAAATTGCTA
>VYZW01003336.1:56857-72111 GCA_013401315.1 Balaeniceps rex | reverse complement strand
CCCCCAAGCCAACCATGATAAAATACCATAAATTTTCTCCACGTTCTAGCTGTGCTGAAGCAGACACTACAAAAGATTTGAAGCTGTAACAAGATACCTTTCATCCTGAAGAGTGGGGCTGAATTTCACCTTGTTCTTTTCTGAATGTTTTCTTTTGGCTAGACATTTGAGTTGTATTTGTTTTATTTTTTTTCCACAGGATATCTGCTAGTGAAGGGTAACATTGTTGGATGTACATTTCAGCATTTAATTTTTTGGCTCAGTGACCCATAGCTCTTTTTGTTGATGTTTTGGGGAGGGAATAGATCAGTGTTAGTAGCATGTCTTATATATGAGATAAACTTCTTCATCACTTAGTGATGAAGACAAAGATGCAGAACAAAGAAGATGGAACATTAACTTGCAATATTTATTTTGAAATTGATGTATGCAGGTTAAAGTTTGTTTCTCTATGTAACATTAGCCAAAGTTTTATAATGTAAACATGATTCTTCATGACTGCAGAATTGAGCAAAATGTATCATACTATGATATGGTGATAGAAATGCCTTTTAAGAGAAGTTAGGTTTTATAGTAGGAGGCTTGGTTATAAAAATGTTAAACTAAATAGGTAAATTCTTAGTGTGAGTCCTTTGGGAAGTGCTGTTACACTTGGGATACAGTCAGTTCAGTTTGATTTCCTCTGTAAAATGAAATTCTTCTGGCTTGCTTAGCATCTACTATTTTAAAAAAACCTCTTGGATTCCTGCTAATGCATATCCTTGAAAAAGTCACATCCATATCTGGAAGAGTGGGTCTCAGAAGTACAATCGCCAAACCAAATTTCTTAGCCTAATACTTTAAAGGTGAAGAATCCCTCTTGTCCTTCCTTTTTAAAGCAGTGAGCTATGTTGTGTCTTACAGCTGACAAAAATGTGACAATGAAGACAAGACGGATCTTTCCTCAGGAGCGCCTTCAGTGTTTCAGAAACTGGTGAAGCAAGTTAGAGATTTGCAAAAGTGCCCAGGAACAAGGGCTTGAGGGTGGCTTGTAGCCAAATTTCTGATCATTTGCTATGTTTAATAAAACAGGAAAGAGAAGAAACAATTTTTCATTATTAAAATTTGAAAGTTATATTTTGAAGTGGCTTGAAATGTTTTTAATAATAATGAGCTAGGTCTGTGTATAGTTTTACACCCCAAGCTACTGAGCTACAGAATGGTTTGAAGTAACTGTAGATTGCTGTTTGTGATTTGAGCCCTCCTACCTTGTTGGCAAGATGACCTTGAAAGTGCAATGGGGGAATCCCCTGCTCAGGCAACCAGGATTCAGTGACCACCAGAAACATCAAGTGCAAAACTGGTCAGCGATTAAGGAGGAAGAATCTGTCACAGACGGCTCTGCCATCTTTCTGTGTGACCTCAGATCAGTTTATCGGCTCTTTCTTTTGCTGGGTTGTGTCTGTGTACGAAGGGGTATGTTACTCTTTGGACCAGATTCCCTCCCTTTGTATACCTGTGCTGACTGGTCAAGCATTGGAACAGGCTGCCCAGAGAGGTGGTGGAGTCACCATCGCTGGAGGGGTTCAAAAAACATGTAGACATGGCACTTTGGGACATGGTATATAGTAGGCATGGTGGTGTTGGGTTGACGGTTGGACTAGATGATCTTAGAGGTCTTTTCCAACCTTAATGATTCTATGTTTCTATGACTGACTTCACTGGGGTTATTTCACATCTGGTCAATACAGATGTGAGATGAGAAGCAGGGTTTCTGTTTACATTGTCAAATAAGTTTGATTTCTTTTTAAACTTCAGCATTCAGCTTTTATGTAGAATATAGACCGATATTTTCTTAATGTGCAGGGTAAGAAGGAAAAAGTTAGATAATGAAGTCTTCGGAATACAAGACTATGAGCAGGTCAAAACTGAAAGTACTAATAGTTAAGCTGCTCTGAAAATTCATTTCTTCAGTATACAGTGCTAGGTTTTACATGCTGATGAATTTTGGATATGCAGAGGAGCTCCTGGATGTCAGTGAGAATGCCAGTAAAGTTGTTTCACACTTCAAGTCTGTCCTACAAAGAAAGGCCATTGCAGTCCGCAGTGTTCCTCCTCTCGATATGCTAATGCACTGTGAAAGTGTGCATCATGCCTGGATGGGCCCTGCTGATAAAATACCTCCTGGAGATCTCGCAAAGTGCTAATGTGTCAAAGCGCCCACAAGCAGAGGGTGAATAATACTGCTTTCTAAAGGTCATGTCTGTTGAAGTTAGCTAGTGCACCCTTCTCGTGTGGGGCTAGAGTCCACTCTAAAAAGTTCTGTTGTTCTTTGTAATCTCAAAATCCACGGTTTAATGGGTAAACTCAATAGGGCTGATAAAGTGTCTTAATTTAGACAGCGGGAAANTCCCCAAAATGTGTTACCTCTTCTGGGAATTGTCTTATTCTCATTTCCAGTCTTCTTTTGTTTCTTTACCTTCTGATGAGAAAAACGCTTCTACTTCTTGGAACAATTGCTGGTCATTACATATGACCATTTGCCAAGCAAAGTTAATAGTTATTCTTGCTAGTGGATGGACATTCTTAATAAAAAAATACAACTATAATCTTATATTTATTTTTTTCATCTTACATTTTTCAGTAATGTTCATCTCTCTCCTCCTATTTAAAACCTTATGCCTTTTTTCCTCTTAGGCTTTTAATATTTAATGTTGTTCATGAAATATTGTGAGTATAATGTATCATTTGTGTATGTAACATTAAATAATAAAATATGTGCAACTAAAGTATAATTTGAAGTAGCTTACCTGTCGTTATGCTCTTGCAATTTTATTTGGGACCTGGTTATGCTTAAACACTTCTCATAAAACATGTATATGTAAAACTTACATGTGTTAATACAGCTAAAAAAAAAAAATTTCGAGTGACTTTTAGCAGTAACACAATACATCAGACTTGTCAACTATTTTTAGTGTCTTGCTGGACATTTGTATTCATGGATAACCTCTTGTCCTGGACTTACTTGTTTATAAAGTATGTGTCCGTCGTGGACGTGCAAACTGTTTTAATTTCAGACTTACTCACATCTCTGAGTTCTAGATGATTTGGCTGTGCATTTTTTCTGTTGTGAGGAAGAGACATTTCCTATTTAGTGAGGAAAATGTTTATCTCATCACTACAGCTATGGGACTGCAGGCTGAAGCGAAGCTCTGTGAAGAGGAAATGCTCTTCCTCCTTTTGTTTCCTTTTTTGGTTCTTCCCGAAGAACTGTTCCTTGACCCCACTTGGTTAGTTTAGAAGCTCTGGTTCACCAGAATGGTCTGTTCTCTAAATTTTTGCTTAAAAAGGAAAAGCATTTTGAGTCTGCTTTTATGAGTATATTTAAGTAATGTTTGCTCTTCTGTTTGACCAGTGTTTTCATTGCTAGACATTTAAAGGATAGGTGAGAGTTCATCTTTGAAGCATATACTTCACCGGTTGTTTCTATGCAATGTGGTTGTGGCTTATTTAAGTTAGGAAAGCCATTGTCCAGGGTCACTGGGTTTCATTTGGCTTTGTTTTTTCCATTCCGGATATCTGTTGAAGACTGGTAGGTCGGATCATTCCAAGTTTGGTATCTTAAGTTTACATTTTCTTGTCTGCTTCTCTTTGAGGCACCATTTGTGGTCACTGCTTCACTGTTGAAAGTAAGTTTATTCTCAAATGCTCACAAAGAAGGTACCAGCTGATTTAGCTACCATACAAGCTGCAAGGCACGTGACTTCCTACACGACAGTCCTTCTTTGTATATGTAAATAAAGTGTAGGCATCTCCCTTCCTATCCTTATAGCATGGTTATGTTAGGTGGATGCTATGCAAGGTCTTCCCTATGGTATTTGTCTAGTTTCAGCTGCCGAATGCTGTTTCTGAGGCATTTGGGTGCTTGCTTAGTGCTTTGTGCTGTGTCTTTGAAGTCTCCTGTTGTCAGAAAACCCAGTGGAAGAGCAGCCAGCATCTCCAGTGCTCTATTTCCCACAGGAATGCCTGTTCCCTGGCGTTCATGGGGAGCTACACTGGATGAGGGTTTGGGTGCTGAGGCGTAAAGATGGATAATTCACATTACTCGTTGTTGCTTGGTACACCAAGAATGGCGTCTCACAGGTGACTATGTTTGACGATAGCTATTAATCACCTCAAAATTTGGTACACATGACATTTAAAAACGTTTACAAATTTAGAACAGCAACACAATAAAACCTGACATTAGTTTATAGTAAAAGTAAATAAGTATCTTACTAGCAGTATCCGTTGTGACTAGGTATGATAATATTTTTTTTTCTGAAAGTCTTGTTAAATGCTGCATTGGAAAACATAAATTTAACTAGATGTCTGATGCCAGAAAAACTGTGCCACTTATTTTCACTTGCTGGGGTTTTTGAAGAACGCTGTCTAACAGGAGAATAGATTTGATTTAAAAAAAAAAAAAACAAAACAAACTTACAAAAGTAGTACGGACTTGGTAACGGTCAGGACAAAGATGCTGAAAATGGTTTCAATTTACACAAGTAAATTGCAAAAAAAATTTGAGGTAGTGTGGGTATATATGTGGTAAAGTTATCATGATGGTTGTACACCTGACTAGCAAGATAACACGTCCAAAAAGAAATATTTGGGTGTACTGAAAGTAAGGCACTTCTGCCTAACGTAGGCCATTTGGTCAGTTTAAATGTACTCCAGGAAAACTTTGCTCTCACAGTAATTGGCTGGTCCAAGTTCTTGATTAATTTCTCATATTATCAAGCTAAGCTATTTGATTCTTTAACTACATGTAAAGGTTTTTTCCTGCATTTCAGCAGCTTCCTGTTTTCATTCCAGTGTTTTGGTAATTCAGCAAAGATTATGTGTACGCCTGGTAAATTATCTTCCCTCTCCTCTAAGCATTATGATTGGGAGTTATTAGGGAAGTGCAGTACGTCTCTCTTTGCTTTTGTTAAAGAAAAGCCAACCTGAGGATAAACTCTTACAGACATTTTCCTCAGTTACCCACAGAAAACATCTTCAGTAATTTTTTTTCTAGTAATGCAGGCAGGGGACATGGATCGGCAGGAGGTGAGAAAATAATGTTCCATTTTATATTCAGGTTTATAGTCCTGCACAAGTAACACATGAATGATTTTTTAATGAATGGGTAAGCAATTGCCAGTGTACAATGTGCTGATACCTTGTTAATTATCAGCTATACATCTTTTAAAGAAAACCTCATGATAATTAATAGCCACCTTTTTGTTTATAGTCATTAATAACACAAAATTAATCTAGTCTGCAGTGGGTATAGAAGGTGATAATCTATGTTAATCAATTATAAATGACACCTTAATATTCGGCAGATCTGACAATGTTCACCAGAAATAATTTCTAAAAAGAACATCTTTTTGAGTAATACTTTTTTCTAAACGTTACTACTGGGAATTGACTGCTGGTAAAGATATTCAGCATTTTTACCTCATCCTTACTGGGGTTTGCACTGCTTTATTTTTTTTTGTCTCTTAGCTAAAGACTAAACTTCTCCGATAGGTTTTTGGGTGGAGAGGAGGGATGAGATTGGGGTGGTGGTGGAAGGAAAAATAGGATTGAAACATAATTTTGAGAAAGTATTTTATTTCTAGACTCAACATTATTTTGTCTCATGCATTAAGCTGCCACACGTGCTTTGCCCATCCCTGTGCTTCCCAGAGGGCTCTGCTCGAGGCCAAGGCCACCTCCCTGACCACCCTTCACCATTGACCTTTGAGCTACCACTCGTGCCTGGAGGTTTAAACGTGTCCTGCCTATGGAAGGTTGTATTTGTCCCATAACAGTTTTTTTTCCAGCTTCCTTGCTTTCTTAGGCGTGGGAAAAATTCTGGTAACATGTAGACAGTAGCAGGTGATGGATTTATTAAGTGTCTAACTCATAAGTAGCAGGAGGAGTGTGACGATGCTGCATAAGGCTGCAAAGGAAATTCCCTGTGTTATGGAGGCACAGATTCTTTGAATTGAAAGGAGTGCGCACCTCAGCAGAGAGCGCCAAGGACTGGTTTTTTTTAATGAAGGGAAAAAAAAATTATTTTTGCATTTGTGAAGGAACTTATCAAGAGCAAAATGATTGCGCTTGTATCTTGCAGGCGCTGCTGCTGTGGTGGCAGAACCCGCAATGAAAACAAGGCTTCTCTGCTTTGATAATGGTTTGTACTTGACTGCCTAGCGATTAATGCTGTTATAAGAGGAGCATGGTGGTAGCTTCTGAAGGACCCAATGAAGATGTTTATTGCTGATCTAAAAATTGAAGAAAAGGAGACACTTTGAAAGAAAGTAAATGACTGTCGTAGTTGGTCAGACCTTATATTGGCTGTTTTCCAGGTCTGATGTCATGTAAGAAATTCAGTTTGAAAAGAAGTAAACTTGAAAGGAAACGTTAATATTTAGCCCACAATACAAACAAACATCTCAGTCTGTGTTCTTACGAGCTTCCATCCTGTTTCTCATGCATGAAATACTACTGTTTTCCTTCACTTCTTCCCTTGAGTGGTGTTTTTGGTGGGCATGACTCTGCAAAATGTCAGAGCACAGGTGTAGCCAGCAAGAGTCAAAAGAAAAGTCATGAATGGGGTAACATGAAGAGCAGCAGAGTAGCAGACCTTGGTGCCCAGCTTGTGCTCCTGGATTTTAGTGGGGTTTTTTGACAGGTACAGTTCCCCTCTTGTCTCCCATGCAGTGTGTTTCCATACCTTCCGTTCTGTGCCTGTGAAGGAGAAGTGAGTTGATGTGCGTCTTGCCCACTGTTTTGAGATGCACCTTATGAGTAAGGAAGGGCAAGGAGAAAAACGTGCCCCTTTTTGTCTACTTTTGGTGCTGTTTTGGTGCTGCTTGACGTGGGGATCGCAAGTGATTTAAAGATCTCTTTAGTGATGATACGCTAATAATTTAAAAAGGAATGTCCTCATATCTCCTTTGAATGGAAGGGTGGTTGTACTTGATTTGTTTGCTGTAGTTGTAAGCTCTCTGGAGTAATGACCTTTCTTATGTGGTTTTTAAAGCACTGTGTTTACTGATGGTGTTCTGCAAATTGCTGTAAAAAACAATATGGGAGGTAATGTAGCAGCACTTACCTCTTCTATTCTTTTTCTCTCTCCAGTGTAATAAAATGATACAATTATAATTGAAGAAGATACTGGGCTAATGTAGTCTAAATGCTGTTGTTTTCAAGGAATTAGAAGCCATTTATCAAATATTTAGAGTAAAATATCTTTTTCTAATTTTGTGAAGATGGATATGTCAAAGTTTGGTTTGAAAAATTCTGCTTTTATATAGCTATTAACTTCATTCTGAGGATGTTTAAAAATATGTAGTTAACATGTCTGTAGAGACCAGTGATGTTTCAGGCACATGCTCTTTAAAAGCTCTGTCATAGTTTAGTTTGCTTCAGATATTTCTGAAAACAGGAACCAAAATTAGATTGATTGCAAGTAAATAAAAAAGAAAGTGTTTTTAAATTTGATCCAAGTTCAGTCATGTTTTTAAAAAAATGCTAAAAACAAAGGTGTTTTTCCCATTTTGAAACTTAGATATTATTTTTTGCAGTGTTTTGTGCAATATTTAGTGTTTTTCAAGACTTCAAATTGCAGACTCAGTTGATTATATGATAAATTTAGTTTTCACTGGAAAGGTGGGATGTGTACGGCTCTGCTGATTCAGAGAAAAGCTGGAAAATGCTTCTGAGGCACCCTGATTCATTTTATTATTTTTTTAAGCATCACGATTTTGGGAATTGCAACCTGTGCCTTTTAAAAGATCGAGTTTTGTGATACATGGAGTACCATGTATTGAACAGAGACTCATATTGAATGTCGGCTGCTGGTCTGTAGTAATGAATCCGCTTATGAATGGCTGTGGAAAGTTTAAAGGTTATTATCTCGTGTTTGTTTACTTTGTAAAGATAAGATTTCAGAGAAAATCGAAGGGCACTGTCTGGAATTCCCAGTCACTGCAGTTCCATGGAGAGCATCGATCCCTTCCTAGAGGTTGTCGGGGACTCATTATCTCCCTGTTCATTGTAGGGTGCTGATGAAATCTCCAATATTTCAGGTTTGCGATTCTTTTATTGTTGTTTTGGCAGTTTGTCAAAATTAAATGGCTTAACCAAATCAATATGCTGTCTTGCTCGTTAACATCTGCATTTCACATGTCCAGATTTTTTTCATTTTGAATGTAGTCAGAATGGAACGAGCCACAATGATGACAAAAAGAGCATTTTTGGCCTCCGAAGCTCTTAGACCGTGAGGAAACTTTCCGGAAAATAAACTCTTCTCTCAGTTATGCAATCACAGCTTCCACCGGGATGAGTGATAATTGCACACATGTGCCCGTGGGTAGGAATCTGTCACTAAAGAATAGATGCAGCAGGGTCAGAGACAGAATATAAGCTACGATGATCATGAACTTTACTTATTTTAGAACAACAGTTTGTGTATTCGGCTGTGTTTATTGGTGAGACAATTAATTGCATAGTTAAGAATAAATAAACTACTTCCTCTCTGTTGTGATGGCCTCTCTTTCCATGGGGTGACTAAGCTTTTCTCGCCAATTTAAGTTGTGGTGATATGTGGCTTTAGATACATGTTTATCATTAGCTAAAATAACACAGCTGTTAAGAAAAGGTTTATTGCCATACTTGTTCTGCATGCTAAGCACATTCTGTGTACATGTCAAACAAAATGCCAATTTAATAGGCCCCCTCAGAGTTTCCGAAGGAGTGATGATGAAAGTTTGGCAAGTTTACTTGCGCCATTCTGTATAAAATCTGCACGGCCATTATCTACCAGACACTTGCAATATGAAAAATGCCAATGGTGTTTTTACATTCTTAAGAGTCTAATAAGCTACACATGTCAAAACTGTAAAGTTGAATTATGTTAAGCATGTATGAATATGGCAATACAGTTTTCTTTTCTTATTCATGTGGAGTTATTCCTAATCTTAATAATAAATAAATAGCATCAGAAATATTTAAATATAGCACACGTATTTTAACACTTCACTGGTGTGCAGTGGGGTGGGTAAGGGTATGTGTTTTGGAAATGCCCTCCTGTGAGCGGCCCAGGCTGAGAGCAGCGGAGGCTTGGGAGGCACGCTGCCTCTTGCAGCTCTGCCACGTGCTACGGGTGCTTGCTTTCGATTCGACTCCAGTGACTCTTTGAGCAAAATCTGGCACAGGGATTTAGTCATCATTTGTTCTACTAAGAAACAACGTGGAGCCGAAAAATGCACTTAGTCCTTGTTTTACTCTGTTGCAGCTGAAAAGAATTTCATGCCTTTTTTTTATCACAAATGTCGTTCTGTAAGAGCTTGAATCCTGCTGTTCTGGGTCCAGTGTCACTAATGCTAAGCATAAAAACCAAACCAAACCAATTTTTTTTTTACATCAAATCACGAAATACAAAACCAACGTACTTCTGCATCTTTTTACTTTTTTCTGTTCTTTGAACGATTGGAATTCAAGTTTTTCTACCTTTCTCTGTCACCATGCTGAGTATTTTTGTAAGCTGTGTTTTAGTACCCAGAGCTATTTATACCATTTCTGAATGACCACTGATTTAGTCAAATTACTCTCTGAATCGAGAGGTCGTGCTATAAGGGAAAATACAAAATCCTTATTAAAATTAAGAGTCATTAATTTGTCTCAATTTGTTTTCAGCAGAAATGTAAAGGGAAGTAAATAAGAGGAAAATGGCTTGGTTTAGACACATCTGTCTACATCCTTACCTGACACCCCAATCATAAATACAGCAGGTTGGCAAATTCAAGTTGTCAGACGTATCGTACAGTGGTGAAAAGCTGTCTGTTGCAGAATAGGTGGAGCCCAATGCAAAAGGTCAGGATGATACCCTATTTCTGTTTCTGCTGTCAGTTTACTTTTTGCTTCATTCAACTGTCCAGCCTCTGCAGCCACACCGGTATAGGAGCTATAGCTTTTCACAAAATAAAACTTTCCTCTTTCCAGGCAACATCTAAAGTATTTAATAATACACTTTATAATTTCCCTTTTTTACCTCACATCAGATGACAGTTTGAAGAGCTCAGGCTGAGGGAAAGGGAAATTCAGGCTAACATTTTTCACAGAGTCTATTTTGGGCATCAGCTCTGGGTGCCAAGCTTCAGAGGGAGGCTTTGACTTAAAGAGAAATCCTGTGCTCTTACGTTGTGCTCACTCAGGTTTGAACTACGGGATTCAGCACCTCTGTTAGGCTTTAAATGTTTTAGACCAAGTACCCCAATTCAGTTACTCTTTTTGCTAAACTGACTTACATGGGCTGCCAGAGGTCAAATGAAGCCACCCAAAATCAGGCAAGGAAAAGAGTTGTCTGAAAGCCCAGTTTTGTGCTTAACTTTCAAGACTGTCTTCTCGGGCGTCTCAGAAACTCTCTTCTTTAATAACAAGCCAGGAAATCTTTTAACCAGACCTGAATTAAACACGTATGTCCCCCCTTCTAATGCCTTACAGACTAATAGTAATCTTAAATAGCCTTTTCTGTATTTGAGTTTCCTAGATTTGCTGCCTTTCTTTTTTTGCCTTGTTTATTCAATCCAAATTAGTATTTGAAAAAATAAAGAGTAAATTATGGAGTATTTTCAAAATATGGAGTCCTTACAAAATATGGATAATTTTTTCGCCACAATGACATGTTTATGCTGATGTATCTTTACTGTGATCAATTAGGTTTTTCTATCATAAGTGAGGAGTAACTTGATCAGGATTACTGAGTTCACAGGATAGCCAATATACTTCCACGATACACCCATGAAGTGTATGATACTTCCATGAAGCCAAATGTGAATGTTTCCATTACAAGGTAATGGAGAGCAATGACTGATGAGCATGCTTAATTTTGATATTTTTTCTCTGTTGATCCCTGATCAGGTAATTGCTCAACAAAGTTGCAATACCAGAAAAAAAAAAGCTATGTTATTCTCGAGGGAAAGGTAGCTTATTGATATTTCAGATGTCAGTCCTCCAGATGTATGAAACTAGCTTTCTCTGCATACAACACTACTGCTGGCAGTTAGGAATTAACTACCTCCCGACCCGCCCTGGAAATTAAGGATGTCAGTCTACCTAAGCACAGCAGCCAAGTGATGTAAAACCTCTCCCTTACCCAGTTTTGTTCTCCCATTCCTGCTCTAAATGTTACCAGGATTTGTGTGCTTATTGTAAAGATTTTTCTTTGAAAATGCAGTAATACGACTTAGGCACAGTTGGAAACAGGTTAATTTGTTTTCAATTACTAGCTGCTTTTCTATTCACACGGGACTAAAATCTTTGCTCCTGATAAGTTACAACTGAAAATTAGTTGGACTGGGGGTGGCCTATTAAAAAAAAAAAAAAAAAAAAAAAGGAAAGAATTAACTTCAAATTACTGGATTTAGCCGAGTTGGGATGACAGTGTCCTGTTAAGGCCACAGTGTGAAACAAAACCTTGTTTAAGCAGCTGCAGGAAGCTTGCACTTTCCTGTAGTGTGTCTCAGCTTTAAAATCTTTGTACTTGTTTGCTGGCAGCTTTTTTTTTGTCATAGTAATGATAAGCAGACCTGACCTGGGAAGTGGGGACGTTACTAACAAATAAATAACAAAATTAAAAGGAAAACCCATGGTTTATACTTGTTTAACTAATGGGTACGTGACCGTGTGTTGTATTGTAAGCTTGAATTCTGACAGCAGGCAACAGTCAAGTACAGTTGCGTTACTGTAGTCTGAAAATGTGAAATGTGGGTGCTTTTAGTTACCTGGCAGTGTTGTGTTTTGATGAAGCTGCCAGTTGTTTGCTCTCGCTGTTTGCTGCAGGAATAGAGAGCTGATGTCTTAGCAGGGAGAAAAATAACTGGAGGAAATGTTGGATGGAAAAATATTTTCGGTATTGCTGTATGTGGTAGCATGCGTGTTTGAGGTCAGTATTATTCAGGCAGTTGGCTGGTTAGATGCTGTCTGTGATGTTTTTCTGCTAACAAACAACTTCTCGTGAAACCCTTTAATCACGTCACCCCTAGGTATCCACAAGTCTTCTATGAAGAAATATTTACAAAGATGAATGATTTAAGGCTGCCTTTAGGAAGACCTTTCACAGCCAAGAAATACGCATACTTGCTAGTGGATATCGTCATGTGCACACATTTCTATGCCACTTTTACATTAATATTTTCACCAGTAATGTTGTTGCAAAGTTATAGGCAGCCAGTTGTATATTGGCATAGAGCACGTTCCTTTAAAACAGACTCAGATAGGAGAAAAGTCTTAATTTTGTCTGGGAAGGTAAAAAGATCTCTTCTGCACAACGTTGTGATTCATCTCGCTGTGCTCAGCTCAGCCAGCAGGAAGCTGCTGAGCTGCTGAAACTTTTCTGCATAAGCTTTCAGCTCCGAAAAATACTTCTGCTCCTTGATTGGGGTATTGTTGTTCTTAGTCATCGGAGCCCGGGATCTCACCACGCACCTCTGCCATGTGTGTAAGAACACAACTTACTGCTGGGGGGAAAACTAGCTGAAACATAGGTTTTGTTTAAGTGCTGGGAAGTTGTTAGTCATTCTTACCACCTCTGACTGCAAAGTGTCATAAAGTAGTATCTATTTCTTTTGAAAGCTCTCTCTCCTTGCTTATAAGTCTCCCCTGTTGACTTACAGTGAAAAGCAGCTATTGAAGACGCCAAAGATTTTTGTCCTCTGGTAGCCTGGTGTCAGGTCAAGGAGGAGACGATCTTTTCAGCAGGTGAAAGAGGCTACTAAAAGCTTATGGGGATTTTGTGCTTGGTGACTTCTTCTGCCAGGCACACTGAAGGTTTTCTTGCTGCATTTCAGCTGAGGAAAGCTGAAGAGTAAGTGGATTTGTGCATGTGCATTTAGAGATGACCCATGAGAAACCTAAGGTAAAAAGAAAAAAAATGCTAGGAGGGTCATGTGATATTTCTCTGGGTCAGTGAACAGTGGCTGTAAGCCCCAGGATTTTCATTTCAACACTAGGCAGCACCTAATAACACGTTACAACGTCATATGGTCCCGGGGTATGGGTTCAGTATTACAACCATAGCTGTATGTGGTGTTTATTGTCCTGCTTTCTGTTGCTAGTTACGAAATACATCAACTGCATCGCTTCTTGATCGTGGTAGGTACAGCCTACCAGTAGATGGTCTCTCTTTCTTCAGTAGGTAGAAGTACACCAGCTGCTTTGGGCAGTCCAGAGATACTTTTATTAACATCATGTCTAAATTAGCCCTTTGTATAGATTCTCAGAGCAGTTGCTTTCATGACATGGACTTCATCTGAAGTGAATGTCTTTGCAGAGTTGATATCACATGGGACCAAAGGCCATTCTGCTTCTTCACTTGTCCTCTCACACTGGTTAAAAGCACCTTGTGTGGTTTAGAGAAACTCAGATATGAGGCAAATCTTTAATGGGCCCATGAAGATGTTGAGCTAATGTTCTGTGAGAAAGATGTGTCAGGTGGCTCACTTCTCATTAGTTTCTCATCGTGCAGTTCTTACTGAGCACATCTGAGGCTGGACAGCCTGTGGCTCAGATCTTGGTGCTGGTCTTTCATGGGCGTAGCTGGAAGGGAGGATATAGGAGTATGGCACCTTGTTGGATGTAGTTGTAGGGAACTGTAATCTCAGACACTCCTCAGTGAGAGAAGAAGCAAGAAGCCTTCTCGGGGTTTATGATCTCCATATGTCAGCTCTGACAAGAATGCCACAAGCTGTCTTCTATTTTTGGTCACTTCCTAAATTAGTAAGGAAATCATTGACCCTTGGGCTTTACCTAGTAACAGTGAACGCTTGAAGTCTTACATCTGATGCTTGAAAGCCTGACATGGGGACCTTCTCAGGATTTATGTTCTGCTTCAAGTGTCTGTTATTTCAGTAGTGACCCTGAAAACCCATCATTTTATAAGCAGAGAGCAGACACCTGCTCCACATCTGTTCCTTCTGTTCATCTGCTTTGCTTTCTGAAGCTCTTCTGTTGTTACAGTTATCCATTTTTTGTGTTCCTTGCCAAAAAGTTTGTGGTTCTCAGTTGTCACTTCAGGAGACAAAAGGATAGCGAGAAATCTCCTGTGACTAGCAAGGTAATGTTAGTTGTGGTTTTTGATGGTATTACCTCTACTGCAGAGCATCTTACAGCCTCAGGCATTTGGATAATTTTGACTTCTCTCCTGAGCCCTCCAACCATTTTTCTATTCTGCTGGAGCATCAGAGAGGCAGATGGGTAATACTGTACCCTCCTAAGGCCTGCTTTAGCTGCAATATATGAAACAGAAATGTATTTTTGGCCTTCCTTCTTGCCCCCTGCTCTTACAGTAGCTTTAATATCAGAAAGACAAAAATAGTAACATGTTCAGGGGATTCGGCGCTTATAATTTTCTTTGCAAAATGTTTATCGAAAGTATCAAAGATTCAAACAATTATCCTTGATATCCTAAGTGTACCTTTGAAATTTAACTTCAAAAGTGATTTTTGTCGGGATTCATTGCTTTGTAATCTATAATCCAGTTGAAAATCTAGTAGCGCTTATCTGTGTAGAAAGCAGAAAGTCTTTTCTGACTTTGTGGTGGCTAGTAAAAAGTGGTGCAAACCCCCATCATGTTTTCTAAATCAAGTCTCTTGGGACTTCAGTTCCTCTATAGTTCTCTCTGACTGACCTTAGCCCTGTGCATTTAATGGGTGTTAGATGGAGGATTAATGCATCTGAAGGATGTGTAAAACTGAGCTGTGTAAAGGTGCTTGTGTTTGTGGGATAGAGCCTGGATTGTTCCAGGTTTGACACAGCAGATGCTCTTGCAAGTAACTGCTCTGTTTTGGGACAGCAATTTTTTGGGCAGACATGCCCAAATTCAGTGAACGCAGTGCAAGACAGAATTCCATTGAATAGATTCTGAACTTCTTAAAAATACTATTTGATAAAGCATAGATGCTCAGGTAGATAAATTGTCTCAATTAAAAAAAAGATAAAATAAGTATTACTTTTAATGAGATACTGTGCAGCAGTGTCTTTAGTTAACTGGAAGTATGTAGCCTGTATTTCAAATTGAAGAAGTAATGACACCAAAGGTAGCGTACTCTTGTCCATTGGCTTTTGGATGGTAAATATGTCTGAAAGTTGTGATCTTCTGTGATGCCAGGATTATTTAAAAAAAAAAAAAGCATCATGCGATTGACCTCTTGTGCCATCATCAGTTTGCCCCGAGGATCAAAAAATTGCAAGCCCGCCAT
>VYZW01003336.1:0-56651 GCA_013401315.1 Balaeniceps rex | reverse complement strand
GGACCCAAAGGTAGCGTGCTCTTGTCCATTGGCTTTTGGATTGTAAAAATGGCTGAAAGTTGTGATCTTCTGTGATGCCAGGATTATTTAAAAAAAAAAAAAAGCATCATGCGATTGACCTCTTGTGCCATCATCAGTTTGCCACGTGGATCAAAAAATTGCCAGCCAGCCATGCGGGAAATGTTTTTAAAGTGTTCTGGGGTTTGAAAACTTAGAATTACGGGTGTTGTCTTTCATATGTCTTTTAGTTTAAAACTAAAAGATGGGACCATGCACAATGGCAGAGTGAGAGCAGTCGTGTGGTGTTAGTTTTCTGTTAGCAGACATGGGAGTAGAAATCTCGTTATTCTGGTAGTTTCTCAATGTTAAAGTTCATCAAACAGTGTCTGCGAGGAGGAGAGGAAAGAAAATTAAATGGGTGCTACAGCCCTCTGTTTCTAGCTCATGTAAGTACAGCAGTCATGAAAAATCCGAATTTCTGGAAAAGAAGGAATGTTTATTATAAAGAGCCTCTAGTAGCTGAACAAAACGAACATCTGGTAGCTTGTGTAAGGAAGGTTCATTAAACCAGTTTATTCGTACTTATCTAAAACAGTCCAGATGAGTTCAGAACTAATTTACTAATCTTTCTAGCGTTCCTTCCCTTGCATGGGAATACACCCTGATTCAGACCTGGCCTGCAGTTATGGATGTCTACTTCGGTAGCTATGACTTCCAGTGACTTCAGTGACCCAAACAACTCCTCCCAAGACAAGATATTGTCTAATTGAAAAGACGGGAGCCAGGGTGAACAGGATTTTACGTGTCTGCCACTCCTACCAAAACCTGCGATAACACAGGTACCCCAGCGTTTCTGGATGGTGGGGTTCTTGGACTGTCCCAGATCTTGAAGGATGTCCCTTTATCCCTCTGAAAAACCCTTTGTTCCAGTTCTTCATGGGTTATTTCTGCTGGTTGTAAGCAAGACAGTGGAGCACGACAGGGGCACCAAAGACTGCTTTGATTTCCAAAAGTACTAACTGCTGCTCGTACGTGTCTGTTTTCTTGAATCATATATTCTCACACCTGGGTGAATTAACTCTTTGTAATTATATGACAAGAAACACTAGTTTTCTTCTGTAGGAAACGGTAGTCATTACAGAAATGAGTCACAGTACCATGAATTGCGGGGCTCAACAGCTTTTCAAACATTAGACCTTGTATAGTGGAAAGGAAAAAGCCTGGTTCAGAATTGAAAGAGGGAGAGCAGTACCTAAACAGTGGTAAGTTAAACAAAAAATTAGGAAAGACAGGTTGGAAGATAAGGGTAGGAAAGGCAGATGAATCACTGAGTTGATGAGAATGACAGACTCGGTGTCATAGCAAATGCCTGCTCCATGGACGAAAAGGATTAACAAGGTAGTGAATGTTGTAAACACATCTTATATAAGACCTAGTGTTTCGTGTTAAAGAAAGGTTTATTATGATTGCCGTAATGAAATTTGCATGAAGAAGAAAGGGATTTTTGAATAAAAACTTCACCCAGTGCTTTAGTGCCTCAAGAAGAGACTTAGCTGAAAAAAAAGCATTTAATTTTGGAGTAAGAATTTGACTCATCCTTTGAAAAAAATTGCTATGGTGATAGCAAATTAAGCGTACAGAGTATTTGGGTTATTTATAAAGTCGAAGAGACAGGTCACTCCAAAGTGTAGAGAATAATAAAGATTAAAATGCTATAACATTAATTTTCCAAGTGTAAGCACTGTAGTGTGCGATAAGAAGGAGCTGCATGATAAGAACGGGCTTTAGAAAGCTCTACAGTAACTACTGGCACCACTAGAAAAGGCTACTGTTTATTGTTAGAGCATTATTAATATATATTAAAATATAGGTTGTTTCCAGGTGGCTGAATCTGTCTTGCATTAGCTGAGACACTTGTCGCAGATTACCAAATTCTGTGAAAGCATAAATAAACAACCCCAATCAGTCAAGATCACTGCATCTCAAAATGTACTTACTTTGTTTATTTTAACAAGTCTACTTAGTTTTAACTGGGTATGGTCCCAAACTTGAACCCTAGGTCTAAAATCCTTACAACAAAAATTGAATTGGAGTTTAGACTTCGCAGGTTTTATTTTCTTAGTTAGAAACGCTTCCAGACTTCTGCCTGTGCTGCGTATTTATTCATGAGAAGGTAACAGCCCTTTTATATTAGGTGTTACATAAACATGTGTCAAAGACCCAGCATTATTTTTTATTGAGCTGCAAATAATGTGTGCAGTTTGGAGTCAATTTTTTTATTTACGGAGTGCTGCTGGCACGCCGATCCCCAAACTGAATAGGCAAGAGAGGGTCTGTGCCGAGAGGAGCACGCAAGCTTCCAACAAGGGGAAAAATGGCCAAAAAATACTCGGCTGCCTTTTTCCTCTTTGCTTCTCAGCTTTCCTGATTGAAATAGACTGTGTGTACAAGGCATTGTCTTTAACAAGTAATTCCTATAAGGTAAGTATCGTCGTTCGGTGGTACAGTGAGGGAGTGGAGAGTTTTAAGGAACCCGTAGCCCCAGAAAATGCTGGGAGAAGAGGAGTCTGCAAGGGCATTTTGACAGCAAGGGCATCCTTCCCGAGGTACTCACCGCCATAAATCTCTCCTGGTCCTTCATTTCTGGTGGGAATGTGGGGCTTGTTGACCTTTCATTTTGGGGGGTTCCTGTGCTACTATCCTACTATCCTGTCCTACTCTTAAGCATCTGGAACTCTTCCAGAGTCTCAGTTAGGAATGATTGCCTTCATAAGCAGGTTTTGTAAATATAGGTCCTAACCAGCACTGTAGACTTTTTTTCTTCAAAGAACAAATAAAAAGTGCTGAGGCTGCACCTGGAATTTGAAAAAGAGGATTTAAAATCTGATGTAGAATTTCCCAATGGAATTTGGCTTGAAAACCTCAGAATTTGGACCTAATTTGTAGCAAAACCAAACATTACTCAGGAAAGAGAGCAGTTCTCAGTACAAACGAATCCAGCTCTTCAGCTGGTTACGTTTGCCATTTTTTCCTATTTATTGTGGATTTTTCCCAATCTGGAGTACACCAATGAAATTTATGTGGCTATAGTGCTTTCTGTACTAATTCTGCAAAGCTAGTTAAGCTTTTCTTTTTTAGCATTATGTTGATGGCATTGATAATGATAAGTACAAATGAGGAAGCAGATGAGAGTTTTTAAAACATCAGATTAGAGTAATCACAATGTAAACATGTAATACACTGGAATAATCAAACGGCTTTCCAGTCTGATGGATTTTTCTTGCTGATTGCATTAATCTTTCTTCCAAATGTAGGTGGGATAGCCTGCTGCCTGTCTTGGTAATATTCTTTTATGCTTTTACATGATCAATTACTTGTTAACATTCTTACTCAGAAGCCAGTAATTTGTGATGTTACTCCTTTAAAGGCTGTCTTTGATCTCTTTTTCCAAGAACAGTTGGTAGTATTTTTTGTACTGTCTTTTCAGGTAATACATTTTTATAAAAGGCAGTTGGAAAAATTTTGCTGGTTTCCCATTTTTCACTTGCGCTGTAGTTGCCAGGAAATTAGATGGGTACTGTGGGCTTGTATAATGCTTGAATTTTTTTCCTCGGCTGTCTGTCATATGATGTAGTCTCGTATTCAAATACTAAAGAGAGGAAAATAATCTCAAGCTTTTTAACATCACCTTCCTCTTTACTGGAAGGAGAAAGGGAAAAAATCCTCTGCACACACAGAAGTGAATAAAGAATTTTCAGCACACCAAGTTCATTTTTTCTAATGTTTGCTTTTTAATCCTCGGTGAATGCCTGATTCGGTTTAGTGATGGGGAAAAACTACTTCTATGCGTGTTATTAAAGATAAATTGTTTTTCTGTTGCTGGGAAGGAGGTATTCACTAGCTTGTTAAAAACTGGCGTTTCCTCTGCCACGTAGATTTGGTTGGTTTGTTTAATAGAGCACTTAAGTGAATTTGTATGCATTGGGATTTTCTCCAACGTTGAAGACGATTTTGTTCAATTGGATTTTTAAACATTTGAAAATTGGAATAAGAAAAGCAGCATTGTTTAGGGTCCTGGCTAGGATTTCAAAAACAGGAACAACTCATAGTGTTCCTTATTAAATTTAATTAATTGCTACTCGTGGGCAATATGGCTGAGTTATTGTTGCAGTGAGACCAATAACTTAAAAAATTTGGAGTTCTATATGTTCAGACCTCAGTTAGAGCTTTGCCTTAGAGTAGTTTGATTATTTAATTTAAAAAAAAAAGTTTTTCTTTATTTCAGAAGAGTATTGAAGAGCATCTCACTCATGGATTTTTAAATGCTTTTGGTGTTTCCATGGCTAAGTCTTTGGTAAGAATTTAGTCAGGTTTATTGGCAGTTAAAAAAAATCTTTGTTATTTGGTACCTGCTTAATGGTAAGATACATGCCATTAGTTTGATCTCAGTCTGTTTTCTGTTGCACAGATGTTCACATTACAAAATCATTATTGTCTACCAGTAATCAGCACTCCTATCGGAAAAGCCAATATAGGAGTGGGGAACTGAATGGGTGTCTGAAGTCTCATCTTATTCTAGAGACAGTCTTTCCAAATGAGCAATAAAGGGGACTGCGTGAGGAAACGCATCTTTGGTGCATCTGAGATGTCTGTTCTACAGCTAAAGGGAATACTTCAGCCTGACCGTTCACTTGCTCAGCACCAAGCCTTTATGCATTGAATAATTATTTTTAATGAATAGCACGGGGAGTTAAATCCTTATGACTTAGTTATTTCTCAAGTGAACTGAAAGTCTGTTTCCATAGTGAATGTGAACCAGTAATTTGTGATAGAGTTTGAAGTAATGTAGTTGTGCAAAACTGTATTATGGTCAGATGAAATCTGACCAAACTTTTTAGAAAGATTTGCGTTTGATTATGAGAAAATAAAGCTAAGGAATTTGTTCTGACCTTTGGCTGAAAATTGAAGTGAATATACACAGTGGCTACCCAAAGTATTAACGTATGTAAGTATGCACACATTCTTTTTTCAACTGAAACTTGGAAAAATGTATAAAATGGAAGATTTACTGATTTCTTCAAGCTCTGTCCTCATTGTATAAGGCATAATGCTCTTGGGTTTACTTACAAAATGGTGAAATAAATATGGCTCCCCAGGTAAAATTCTGGTCAGGGTGAAGGTATTAGCAAAATTCCCGTTGGATGAGGTGGGGACAGGATTTCACTGAAACACAGGACACTTGAAATCCAGTGCAAGGTTAAAAAATAAACCAGAAACATAACTCATTTTTGAAAAAGTATGTGTGTTTCTCATAAACTTCATATTCTTATTAAAATAAAATGGTTTTATTTTTGTTCAGACTAAGTCACATCTCTGCAGGCAATATTACTAAGTTAAATCAGAGTGAGTTTGTTTATAGAAATTAATTGTTCCCAGTGTTCATAAAACCCATTGGTAACGCACTAATAGACACCCCTTTGGTTTGACAACCTCTCTGTGTCCATTTACGTTTCCTTTGAGAGGACAAAATAGGTCTTTGACAGAAAGTATTGAAAGTGTTAACCCTAAATAGATGAGGTGTTCATATTATCCCCACTCAAGTAACTGAATTTTGAAAAACAAGAGCCTTTCTTGTATTTAGTTTCAAAGTGACTTGGCAACGTACCTTTTTGTTTTTAATTTGTACTATACGGTCACTCATAAAAAGACTTTTAAAACCAAAGTGGAGATGCCATCTCCGTTGTTTTCTTGTTCTGATGAAGGGAGAGCTATCAGCTCTCATACTATGTATAAACAGGGTTATCGAGAAATGTAACCCAACCCATCAGTAAGACTGCAGCACTGAAAGAAATCCTTTACAGCTTGTTCCTAAGCTCTCGACTTAAAGACTCCCTGGGGCAGGCCGTAAGCCCTGCAGTCTGTTTGCCCTGGGGAGGCAGGGAGGAGTAGCCTGCATGGGGGACCTCTGCAGTCACCGCTACTGGGAGAGACGTGCTTCGAGCCTGGGCAGTCGGTAATTCCTTAGCGCTCTTAAGGAGGACAGAGCGATGGGCCATGCTGTGCCCAGCTGGGATTGAATGACTAACACAGTGGTAACATGTGCTTGGGAATCGGGAAAAGAGCTACTTTCCCAAAAATGGACCCGCAGGTACCTGGACTGAACCTGCAGAGAGACCTGCATGAGCCCGTGAGGAGGACTGAAGGGAGAGCAAACCGATTCACACCCTGTGAGCACCAGAGCTGGAGGTGAGAGGGGGCCCTGACGCCCTGACCCCTCTGCAGGGTGGAAAGCGGCTGCTGGGGCAGGGGGAGAAAGTCCTCCTGTATTTCCCCTCCACTTTTTAACCCGAATGAAAGACTAAAAACAATTTCTTATCCCAGGAGGAGAAACGAGAGACTGATGCTATCTGGGTCTTTTTTTCATATTTTAATCAGAGTTTGGTTTTTTTTCCTTGAATATCCAAACTTCATTTCTCCCTGCTACGTAGAAAGAGCAGGCTCTGTCTCAGCAGAGAGGAAAATGAGGCAGCTTGATCAGCAAACGAGGATAGAAGGTAATCCTCATGACAGTTATTTCTGCTGTTCACTGCTGTTTGGGGAAGTAGCTCTTACTGGGATTGTCCTGTAGTTTTTTGATAAAAGCATCTTTCTTGCTAGTATTTTAGCAGTTGTCTGTTACGAACCATTTTGGCGTGATTCTTTCTCTCCTTTCTTGCCTTACCTTCATCTCTGCTACTCATTTCTTTCATAATTTATCTAAACAGCTTTCCACAAACCCTGAGAGATCATACCCTTCAAAGCCGAATTGTATTTCTTAACTCTCATACTCCTCCTAGAGAGCTGTCAGGAGGTGGTTTTACATTTGGAGAGAAGATTGCTTGTTTCACCTCAGCGAGTATTTTTAGTTAATCATTTTTCCTCTAGGCTATTTCAGATGGTCTCTGCTGGATCTTTAGTAACATACATGCTAGTATGTTTTATTTTAAGTTGTTATTTGTAGTTTTGCTGTAATTTGGAGGTAGCCAGAGGCTGTACCTCCTGTAAGAAAAATATTTTCATCCTTCTTAACGTGAAGGAACTTGCTCTGTTAACTGAATTTGACTTAGTGTTGTGAGTTTAAACGCTAACTTGAAAGCTGTTCATCAGACCTCTGGTTTAAAACAAGGGCATAATTCACAAGTCAAATTTAGGTGGTAGCATTAGGTAGTTAGCAACTGGTTTTAATAGACTCTGCTATTGCATGTTTGGTTATGACTTTCCTGGTTGATAAAATGATTTGTTTGAGATTATTTGGTTTTTATTCCTCACGTTCGCTAAGAATTGCTTAGTTATGAACTCTAAAAGCCTGACCAATCAGTTTGTTAAAAATATGCATAATAAGGTAGTGAGGAGTTTTTTGTTGTTTTTTTTTCTGTGTGCTAAAATTTATTTTTGGCCTTGTGTTAGGAGCAAAGAAGGCTAGCAAGGCAACTTTTGCATTTCAGCATCCTCCTAACTCCCATTTCTGGCAGATCATAGAAGTTTAAGAAATACTTTTGCTTCTAGCCCATGTCCTGCTAGCACTCCCTTCTGGTCTGACTGGAGTGGGCAGTGCAGTACAAGGCAGAGAATGACTGTGCGTGACTGGTTTTTGGCGGTAACACAGGCACACCTATTCTTCAGGTGAAGCTGTGTCTGCGATAGCAGAGCTCTCTGTGGCTAACCTCATGCAAAGACAGAAAAGTATTTGCCCTTTCTTTTGACAAGCTGTAGAGGAGCCTGTTTTCCTGACAGTTTCCAAGTAGAATAAATTCGCATGTTGTAATTTTTACATTTGTTGTCATTTGTTAGTGGAACCTGCAGTAGTTTTGTTGTCGTGCAGATGCCATGGGATCATGACAACATACATGTCTGCCCTCACCTTACAAGCAGGCAGAAACTGTCAAGCATGCTTTTTTCCCTGCTCCTGTACTGAAGATGCAGTACCTGCAACATGGTTGGTAACGATGGTCGTCTGGGTGATGGCTATGGCAAGTGCTCTAAGAATACACCTGAAGTTGTTTACAAGCCTCATCCAAGATGTTAGTCGTCGGGAGCAAAGAACTACCCTCTCGCCACATTAGATTAGTTTTTAAAATTCTTCTGTATAACCTCATAGTACATTACGTTAGTGTTACAGTAGGTTAGTGTTGCTCCTTGTATGTTGTTTCTTCTGGGAAACGTCTTTGGGAAAGCCTCCTCTTCTGAGATTTGGACATCTTCTCGGATGTCCAACTGGCAGGAACAGGCTTTTAAAATCAGAGATTTCAAATCTTTCACATACATATTTTATACATACGAGGAAATACATCAATTAATTGTAAACAGCTCGTGGGCTCTCTGTGTGTTTGGATGGGTTGTGCATGTTCATATACGAATAATGTCTTGGTAACTACCTAGCTTACTATTTAAGGTTTTACGGTCATATTCTTGGCGTTCATTTTTCTGTGTTATTAATGAAAGTTTTAGCTATTAGCGGAAATATTTCTTGTAGAAGTTTTCCATGGAAGCTGTGCTAAACTTCTTGCTTCCAAAAGCAAGAAGCGAATGTGTGTGAACTATACACATGCGCAAACTGCAAAACAAATGTGTGTAATCTAGCTACTGCTCTTTATTAAATATTTGCTATTGTATGATTGTTTTCAGCTGCTTATCACTTCACATGTCTTTAACTTTTGGACTGAAGTTTTCCATGTTGGCTGCTTGCATTCCGGTATGTTTTATTTTAGCCAAAATGGCTCCACGGTTTCCAATAATGGGATTAATAAAAAGCATATTTTGCATTTGTGAAAAAGAAATACTCTGGCGAACTTTTCTTGAGAAGCTTATGGTCCTCCCTGATTTAGAAATATGGCAGAAATTTGTTTTTTGCTTCTTAACTTTCCAGCGCTACCAATAAATAGTAGTAACATGTCTCGCCTAGTGTACCTACATCAAACTGATGCAATGGAGAACTCCATTAAAAGCCCCTGAGGAGGTACATGGTTCTCCTGTCAGAGCAGGGTCTGAACAGAGTTGTTAACCAGGATTGAGGCCATATGTTGAGGACACGGAGGAAAAGCAGTATCAGACATGCATATTTCATTTTTGAAGGCATTTTTATCCTGGGCTGTGAGGAAAAACATAAATTCTGTAAAATAAAGGCTGTGTTGGGGAGCCTTGGGAAGACAAGGAGAATATGAACAGGTTTGAGCTTCTGGGCTGCTGGACTCCAGGAACAGCAGGACTTGGGTTGTCTTGAATTCTGCTGCAAAACTTGTCAGTTTGATTAGCTTAATGCATATTCCCAAATAGACTGGGGACAACACAATTGTTTTTAGGAACTTGATTTGAAAATCCGATTAATGTTCTCTGTACTGTGTCTTCAAGAGTATAATGAGAGAAAGAAACGTTTCGTCACGCTTTTATCAACATGAGGCTTATATGACTCCACTGGTTGAGGGTATCAGAGCCCATGGAGAAGTTTTGTAAGTCTTGTCAGACTCAAAATAGAAATACCACCTTTTTAGCTTTTGTTTGTATTTCTTGATTGTGTGTGCATTATTTTTAGTTGCATTTTTGAAAAGTTAGAGTGATTTCTTAATTTTGTGAAATCAACTAACTGCATTCTCTTGAGTATCCAAGGTTCTGGGTAGGAATAGAGGAGAAAATTCTTTGCATTTACATATCTCTAAAATGATCTTAGTGAGATTTTTCTACCTACATTGTATAGGTTTTTTTACATTTAAAAATGAGTTAATGTTCTGGAGACTAAATGGAGAATATTAATTCCACATAACCATATTTAAGCAATCATTTATTTGCTTAGGTAGTTGGTTTTTAGAACTAATTGAGTAAATACATTCTGTTCAAATAAGTTCTATGAATAAATGTAAGTTTAAATAATGCTTTTCACCATATAAAAAAAAATGTTATTTGCCTTTGATGGTCCAGCAAACCTGCACGTGCTTCCTGTCCCTTCTTGTACCCTTTTTGCGAAAAAACCCAGCATGGTTAATGAGTTGGGATGCAGCACGATTTGTAGAAAAAAACCTACACGTAAGAGGGCTGCCAGTCAGTATTTGTTAACAAAGTGAAGCATGATTTCAAAAACACTTCCTGTTCTTCATTTGCTTGAAATAGTGTATTTACAAGTTTAGCCCCAGATCTGACAGTTGGGCATCCTACATGAATACACCGGAAATGTGCAACATCATACTTAAAGAAGATGCAGGTGAAAGCATTGCAGTGTTGCTTCTGAAATGCTGTAGTCATCATGTGAGGGGTTGACCAGGTGCCTTGCCCTGTGTTACGGGTTGTGCTCCACATCTGGGTGGACATCTTCGGGGAAGGCTCCAGAAATACCAGGTCTCCACTGATGATACCCCCGTGGATCCTTTCCGCTGTGAGCTGTGTGGAGTTTGGTGAGGGACCAGTTCTCACCTGCATTTCCCACCTGGGCATTGGTGCCCAGGGAAGGCTCGCTAGTACCGCTAGCTCCACCAGCCTTGGGAAAGTTGATGCGTATCCCCCAGGCAAAGTAGGGCCTCAGGGACCAAAATAAGCCATCCCAGTTATGGACCTTTATACTGATATGGCTGTGTTAGCACATTCGCTGGCACAGAGGTTTTGTTAGAGAAGAGGGAAAGGATCACACCCTAAGGGATGCTGCGGTGCTCATGAAAGCTGCTGCTATCAGTGTGGCCTCCACTGCCTGTCTATATTTCTACGTGTCTGTCTTCAGACCCCTCAAGTAACTGAATCCAGATCTGTTCAGCATTAGGTATTGGATAAAGATTGATGTAAGCTGTAAAGTATTTAAGTAGTCAGAATAGGGTATGAAACACTGGCGTTTGTTTAAAAGCTCACCCAGGAGATGAAATGCTCTCTTGTTTGCTGGCTGATGCTTCCAGTATTGTCTTCTTAATTTCCAGTAGCGCTCTTCAGACTTCAGAGGCCCCTGATTTTAGTGAGAGAAATAGGAGCTTGGTCAAGCCTATGGTGCCTGGTGGCTTCAGAGAAGAATTTCTTAGCAGCGTTATTAATTATGGGCTCTTAAAGCACTGTGGAAAATGAAATAGCAGCAGTCCTATGAAAGAGACCCCGAGAACCACCACCACCTTTGTCATTCACTGAAAAAATCAAGTCTTGGTATAAGGAGTTTTTTGGGGGGGAAAAAACCAAACTCGACTGCAATGAGCTGATGCAGGCAGTACAGTAATAATGATAAACTTTATAAAGCAAAGTGTCTCTTATTAATGTGCTGCAAAGCACTCCAGAGATTCTCAGTTCTCAAATTAGGCTATAAAAGATAATAGGAGAGCTTATAAAGTTTCTTCACAGTGAACGATTTCATGGCAATGGCTTTGTTTGTTTTAATGATGTGAGCAGAGGGCATTTGCCCAACATCTTCAGCATTCCAAAAAGGAAGAAATAGGTGCAGCAGTTACATTTTACAGTTTCACTGCCATAATATGGGTGCTTTTTTTGCAGCTGTATCATCATGTACTTTGTAGATTATATGTAAGTTTTAAAGTTAAAAACTTCAACAAGGAAACAGATTTGGAAGTTTACTGCTGCTGTGATTGAGCTGGTTACATAAATAAATACATTTGGATAATAGTTGAGGGTCATGACTTTTTAGGGCCATCCGTAATATTAATGTACTTCTCCATGGACTGAATGACTTTTATAAGTGGTGGTGTTTTGCTGACAAGCTCATCTGAGAAGTCAAGAACTGGTTGGAAATAGAGACAAAGTGACCTTCCTCCATCTCAGATGGCCTTTTTGCCTTCCCAAAACAAAATGTTTTTTGACCGTGCTGTGGCCGAAGGACACCTTGCACTGTCCTTAACTCCCAGGTACATGCCTTCCTAAAGGGTGGGGGCTTAATAGAGGAGTAGCATAGTAGTTTCATCCAGCTAACTGGAATAACAGAGAACAGTCTGAATTTTAAGTTAGATTTGAGGTACAACTAATGTATTTTAGTTTGAAAGCTACGTGTTTACTTCCTGATACTTTTGTAGGTCTCCTTCTTTGCGTCCCTTGCATTCACTTTCATGATAAAATTGACTTATTAATCTCAGCAAAACTATTTGGAGGAGGACTGCATTGTATTGTTGTGAGGTGAATTTTTTTGGTGTAAATTAGTTTTCTCTTTAAGCAGAAAAATGTCTGCATTAATGCCATGAAGTGCTCTAAAAGAGCATGTATTGCAGGCACGGTTTGCCAACAGGGCTTTATACAAAGACATATACCCACAAGTGTGTACATGAATACACAGACAATTTTCAGAGACGCTTTGTATAGCTCTTACAATGATGAGACGTCATTGCATGTTGCTATCTTATAAAGAGGCTGCAAGAAAGCTCCTCTCTGAATTGGGAGAAGGAATGTAGTTTCATTCATTAAGAGGTAGAAAATAACTTTTTTTTTCTTTTTCCTGAAGTCACCGCTTACCAGACTGCTCACGGGCTTTGAACAGAAAGATTTTTCAGACTAGAAAAATATTTTTGGTGTTGCTTGCTTTTTTAATTTAGGAGATTTGTCTGTTTTTTGAAGGAAGGATTAAAATAAAATGAGGAAAGTAGATCCCTTTCTGTCTTATAGGGGTGGAGGTTTATTCCAGCTGTGAGCACTACTAACTTTCCTATAAAATGCTCGTGCATATGCCCAACCACTCTCTTGTGTTTCAATTAAAATTTGGCATTGTCAGTTCAGATTTGTTGTAAGTGCAGTTTGGTGGTTTAGATTATGCAGCTGAGTAACGGAAGGCAAAGCATATGTGTGAGAAAAAGGCATTTAGTTGGAAACCGGAGTTGAACTGTATTCAGTTTTTGCCAATGCTGCTTTAAGTTTGTGCTATTTTAATAGTTTCCCGAAGTGATAGTGTTACCAAAAGAAAATAGCCCTCTGAGCTGGCATTTCTGATGTTTACTTCTGGCCACAAGGTAAATTTGGTTTAATTATTTGTTAAAAACCCACATAGTTCTGTCTGCAAATGCATATTTGATTATTTTTTTTCCTTGTGTGTTCTGTATGTTTTTAATAAAAAGGCCCAGAGCCTTTTTTGAACTCTAAAATAAACATAGAGCTTCAGTCTTGCCATGAAGTCTCAACGGGTAGAAAATGGGTTCTACCTTGATGTATTTTGATGTATAACATGATGTAACAGGAGCAAAACGTTTGACGTTTTGTTGGTAATTGAGTGTTAAAGCTGTGAAGATATACATGCTTGAAAATGGCCCATTACAAATCCATAATGTGTACTGAATTAACATGCCAGGGTTGATTGGTTTGGTTTTGGTGTTGTCGTCATGCTAGGGAACAGATTTTACACGCTACTTTGGTTGGTTTTTCTTGCATGTTATTTAAAAAAGAAGAACACCAACAAACCCAAACCCACGAGTGTTAAGCTGGAAGAGGTGAGAAAAGTCAGAAAAACAGCTAGGTATATCAGGATTAGTCTTGCTAGCTTATGCATATACTGGGTAGCAACTTACTCCTTCCAAAAAAATGGAGCTTGAAGAGAGTAATTCTTCCATTTGCCGTAGGAAGACAGACCTGTATGCAGTTCCTCTGGCTGTTGTCCCCGCAGTGATGGTAGCCCTTACTGTTTGTCTGCTGTTCTGGAAGATAGGAGGGCAGGGCAGTGACCTCCAGGGCATGGGGTATATATCCCTTTGAGCTGGAGGTGGGATAATCCAGTTGTGCTTGCGCACCCATTGCCAGGTGGGAGACTCCAGTTGTGGGTTCTTGGGATGACCATCCTCCCTCGGAAAGGTTCTCTGACACCTTCGTGTTCCCTTAGGTCAGCGGTGCGAAGAAATATGCATACCCTTACAGAACGTGAGTGCCATTTGCAGGATCAGCATACAGCCCCACAGATTCTAAAAGCGTAGATATTTAGTTTGATGGTAATTAACTTGAACAGTGTACCAAAGTATTTGGCACATTTTGAAGTGTTTTAAAATCAAGGTTTCAGTTTGTTTCTGAGAAATTTTGTCGTTAACCCAGTTTCAGCTCTTGATGCATGAGTGACTGGGTAACATATGATGAACTGTGTTATATAAGATGCTCAAATTGTTGATCCGAAATTCTAGCTATTTAACTCTTCTGGGATCTTAGTGTTTCGTGTTTTATTTTTGTCCTGTTTTCTCTTTTCAGTATTTGAAGTGTTGATACGAAGCCCTTTTCTGCCAGTGCTGTTAGCAGAAAGAACTTACGTACACCCATCTGCCTGTTCCTTGGGCATGGGAATGGGTTGCGCAGTCAGGAGCTTTTAACTATGTGGTATAGATTAATACTGTGGGATTTTTCCTGCTTTCTCCTCTGTTTCCTCTAAATAGGTTTGTGTCTTGCAGCAGGATATAGTGGAATAAGAATCATCAGCACCACTGGTTCCAGCTGCCTCCTCAACAGAAAAACTGCATTTTATTTGGATGAGCTTTGCTGTCTCTTGAATATTTCGAGAGGAAGACAGTCTCTCCCCTTCCATCTGTCTTTCCTGCCCAGATGTTTTGTTCTTTATTGTGCTTTATTAAGAAGTCCAACGCTTTCTTAGCTGTAGGGCTGCAATGCAGGAAGGAGATGCTCCTATTAGAAAACATTCCATGATACTGGAAGCTTATTTATCAAAGGCACAAAGTCAGACTCTCATTACATTTTCCACTTGTTTAAAAAGAAAAAAAAAAAAGCCAAAAGTATTCTTTGTTTCTATGGTAAGACTAACGGTAGGTTAACAGCTGGGAAATACAAAGCTGCAACTCTATGGCTGAACAACAAGATAATGATTGTTCATCTGCAGAGATCATTATTTTCTTCTAAAATGAGATTGCAGTGTTCCTGTTTGTAGCTGTGAAGCTTTAATTACACTTCATAATTATTTATAAATTACATTTGTGTAGGCCCTTCCTATAGGAATCTGTGTCTCTATTGGCAGAGGGTTTCAGGGGGGAAGACTGGGAGGTAGGCTTGAAAGACCACACGTGATCTTATGGGTATTTGAAAGTAAACATTATGGTTTTTTACTTAAAAAGACAATGTGAAACACAAAACAAGGCCAGAGAAGTCAGATTTCCATAAATGCATGGGTAGTACAGGAAGAGAATGGGTGAATGGGATGTTTGCCCGGGAGAAACAAACCAGCCCAATTTTCCTTGATAAAAATACCAATTTTTTAGTCGTTTGGTCAAAAACCTCAGAGTATTTTCCCCCCAGTTATTAAAGAAGGTGCTGTCAGTGTTGTGTTGCTAACACGCTTCTTCAGTTACGTGCAGTTACATGCCTCAGTTGCATCCAGACACTGTATAAGAGCATAGCAAGAGTGGTTTTAAAATATGACGAGGGTATATTAAAATATACCTGTTATTAAAAAATATTGGTAGAAAATAGATAGGGCACTAGATTAAGAAAACCACAAACATGGTGTTCTTGGTGAGTTGTTTGGTTTTGCCGATCGGGATTAGAAATGCTTCCTGAATTAACAGCTGAAATGAGGGAGTTGAAATTCTGTTCTTATATCTGTGCTAAGTAAGAACTTCTCACCTAGGGGAATTTCAGAGATTTAACTGATAACAGCATTACTTCCCATGCCTTTATGCAGTTTGTTTATGTAAAAAGCTGTCCTTCAAGGACAAGAAAAAAATAGCCTCTTCGCTTTTGTATATTGAGTAATGAGGGATTTGAGGGAATGAACTGTGTAGTTCTCTGGAAAATGAGATTTAGCTGATCACCTCAGGATACTGCTTCCCAGCTGTGCTCTCCCCTTGAATTTTGTGAATTGTTTTCCAACAGATTTTTTGAAGAAGGCTTAAAGGGGAGTATGTATTGTTAGTATTGCCTGGAAAAGAATCACTGGCCTCTTACTTAGTTAAAAGGGTTTCTTTGGCACGATTTTACAATGCTAATAGAGTTGTTTTGGATTTGCAGAATGATATACTCACTCGAGAACAAAATCAAATCAATCAAAATGCTGCTTTAGCTTTTTCTTTCTGATCTGCTTTACCAGTAACACCTCTGTTCCCTAAGCATTTTATAGCTCTCCACAGGTAGAAGTTAGATCTACTTTACTGATGGGATCGGAAGCCTAGAGAGATCAGGTAACATGCCCAAAAAACTAAAGGCCAATCTCCCAAGTCCAAAAAAAATATGAGAGATGCTAAACCATTGTTTTGTTCTTTTTCTCATTTTCAGGTTGAAAGCTGGAGTAAAGTTGTAGTTAGTTGTAACTAAGAATTGCTGTGACAATTACTTATGCCCCATTGACTGTGGGGCTTAGAAGTATACACATTTAAATGCTGAAGGAGCGCTTTCTTCAGTGTTGTCTAGATTATTTAGTAGTAAAACACATGGGCAAAACCACTGTGGACTCAGGTGAGACTTTTGCTTGGATATGGCTTCTGGTAAAGGTTCCATATTAATCTAGTTGTTATCTAGTGTCATTCAGAGGATAAAACTCAAGTAGGTGCTCTGGAAAGCAGAGCATCTGAAGACCACGTTAAGGCAACAGTTTGGGTCTCTGGATTGTTGCACTGAGTTCCAAGCTCAGTCATAGTTTAATTACAGAGGTACAATTTAAACTTGCTGGTTTTGTTAGATACTGGGCAAAATGGAGACCTGGTATTAATGGAGGCAAGCAGGAGTTTGGCTCTCTATTGCTTCATGTAGATTGTTGTAGTTCAGCATGAAAATAAAAACTGGTAGAATATGGATCAGCAAACCTCAGGATTTTTCAGTCATCTAAAACCTGGTGCAGTTCTATAGGAAGAATTGTAGGTGTTTGTTATAACAAGGATCCTTTCTGGATACAGTCATACATCTTTCTAAGTTTTCTGTGGTACTGGAAGTAAAATGGATTTGTGCAGTACATGATCTATATAGACAGTCTGAAATAGTTGCAAACCTTCTTTAGGTTAGAAGAGGCATACACACATGACTGACTTTTTGCACCGACTGCAACTGTATTGCAGAGTGCCGGTGTCCCCTGTGCTGCTCGCAGCGGCGGTGGGGACACCCTGCAGCTGGTGTGCCTGGTGCTGTCTACAGTTTCTTTAAACCGGGTTTTGCTTGTCTGGATAACGTTCCATTTGCATTTCTTCGTACAGCACGCAGATGATGCTGGCTACTGACACTGTAAATAAACCAGATGAATTCTTGTGGCGTGGCTTGATTCGCAGGAAACTAGAACTAGCTTTGTGTAGTAACGTGTGTAAAGTACTAGTGGGCTTTTCTCCTATGTTCCTTGCCCTCCTGAACAGCTGCTGCTCACAGCAGATGGACTTTCATAGCACTGACTGCCTTTCATAGCACAGCCTTCCAGAAAGTTAGGAAATTCTTATCAGTGCTTCTTCAATTAATACGGTGGCAGTTTATGCTAATTCAATTATATAGTTCCTGTTCTGTTCTTTAGCAGAAGAGGATTTTCTTTGGTCATGGCCCAAGTGCATAGGATGCTATATCCTTCTTGAGAGTGGCTGAGCACTCTCGCTTCCCGGTGGCGTACCTAGCAAGCCCAAGTGCTGTACAGATAGTAGTTTTGTTCTCCAAGATAGTAGTTTTATTCTTCAACAGCTTCCATGCCCCTTGAGTGTCTCTTCAGCACCAATTCATTTTTCATTACAGTTAGCACCGGTTCACTGTTCTCTTCTGCATTTTGCAATTGCCAAAATGAGCATTATGTTGTGCTTTTTCATCCATACTGAGTGTTTTGACAGAAGTTGGAATAATGTTGGATAACTCCTCCTATTAATCTCTGAATTTTCAGATTCCCATATATGTTTTCTTCCATAGTCCACAGTACTGTTCAGTGGGAGGACTGTGCCGTTCCACGTCCATACACTGCTTGAGATTTTCACGTGGGAGATACTGTCTTCTGCATTTCCTTTCCAGAACAATCAGTGTGTATATGTTTCTGCCTTCAGAAATGAAGTGCAGCTTGACTAGATCCACACAGTCTGCTTTTTATGAGTGAAGTCAGTACATGTGTCTGTATCTTCATTGTGTATCTATTAGGATTTTTGGCTGCTCTAACCAATTCAGTGGGAGAGGTTGGTTTTGGCTGTGCACCCTTTCCCTGGCAGGTGTGATGCCCTCACCCAAAAGGTGCTGTCGGTGGAGAGAGAAAGGATGCTGCTGGGTCTCCTGGGGATGATGGGGATGGTTGACATAACAACTCATTTGCTGCAGGAAAGGCACGCTGCCCATTTGCTTCTCTTATGCAAGGTTTGTCAGTGGGAGATGACATGACCATGTGCTCCTATTATACCTAAAAACCTAAATAAAGATAAAGAAATTGGGAAGCTTGTGTTAGCTGATGAAAAGCTAGGAAGTGCATGATGCACACTTGGAAAATGGAGAGCTTGTAAATAACGTACAATGCTTGTGTCTGTGTGGTGGGTTCTCAAGATGGGGTGAAAGGAATCCAGAAGAAACATTTTGTTGAAGCAGCAAAGAGTTGCTGTGGGAGAGGAGGAGGAGAGAAGCATCTCTCTCATCTTGTCCTCACCTCCACATAGATAATGTTCTTAACAACAGGTGGCCAGTGGCCTTGTTGTGTTCTCCTAAGGTGTTTCCTCCTTGCTTGTGCATCCTGTGTGGCACAGCAGAGTTAAACCAGTAACTTCCCTGTCCTGGAAGGCTGCTTATCTGGGTGGTCAGGTTCTGCAGCTATGACTCACAGCCACAGGTTTCCCGGTGGTGTGCAGGGATGCTAAATGCCCCTTGGAGTGTAGTTGGATGTTGGATACTCAAAGTCTTGAGATATGCAGAATCCCCTGGGTTTCTGGCAACTGCTCGTTTCTCGTACAAGTCACGGGGACACCAGTCAAAAACTTGTGATCTTTTCTCCAATCTGCTCAATGTAATTTTTGCTTTTACCAGCCTTCTGCAAATTCAAATACTGACCCTGTGTTGCTTTGGAAAAAGATTAATTAAGACTGGATTCTGCTCTTACTACCTTTTTGTTATTTTGGCAAATAAAATTCAGAGCTCAGGTTTTTCTCTGACTGGTCAGGTTCATAGAGCAGCATGATTAATGATTTCTCTTGACAACTTCTGGTAATTATATTTTTATTAAGGTCCAAAAATAAACAATGCAATCTTCTCATTTGCCCTGCATGACACGGCTTGCACAATTTCTCCCAATAATTATCTCATCCAAACCCAATAGCTTGTCACGGAGATCTTAGTAAACTTTTCCACTGGGGTTTTACTGCATTCTGTCAGCACAGCTATGGGAAAATGTGTAGCTTTTTAGTTTGTTCATAGAGATAGAGACTCAAATTAATTATTTCACATAACAAGATTAATGGAAGGAAATGCGGCATGCTCCTTTGTGTTATCAGTTATTTATAGGATTTCTTCAAGTGACATACCCCTTGCTATCTGATTACCAGAGGCTATTCTCTTTGGCATGAAGCTACTAAACAGACTGATTTTTACATCATTGCTTCAGTTTGTTGCTTCACTCCAGAAAGAAAGAAACAAATAGGAGGAGGAGGAGAAATGTCTGTACCGAAACATTCATCGTTTTTCTTTTAAACTGGGCCTTGTCTGTAGTGGGTTTTGCAGTGTGGCATTGACGTTGGGGATATATCTTGCTTTCTAGAACATTTTCTTAACAGGCTAGAAAAAATGGGCAACGTGCCCTCTTCTCAGGACCCATTTCCTGCTTCAGCTAATGCAGAAAGACCACACCGAGCTTTGGTTGTCCTCTCTTTGCCCCAATTCAGGGAGTGCTGCAGCAAAAACGAAGGAAAAAGAAGCTTGGACACTATTCCTAAACAAGCTGAAGAGTATCTGAAAGTATCTGTAGGTATATAAATATGTATAACATAACATAGAAAATCATTCTATATGTTACTGAAACACACCTAGAAAGTGAAATACAGCAGCTGTTTAAAAGTCACAACTGACCTACACAAATATTGAAGGTAGAAAGTGAAAACAAATAATGTATATGTGTGTGTGTGAAAGATAAGATTAGATAAACATATTTTAAACATCTGGTTTTCAGTTTTATTTGTGTATGGTCTCCTGTGAAAGTCGCCTTGAGTTTTTTAAGTGGTCTTTTGAGTTATGGAGCATAGTGTTTCCCAAGAACCAGGATTCACTTAGCACTGGTGCAGTGTTATCTTAGAAGGAAGACAAATTATGGATAGCAGTAAATAAAATAAATGAGGATCACACAGTAAAACACGGGCCTTATAATCTAAAACAGAGTAGGTATAACTGGTAGGTATTAGTATCTAGTTTAGAAGTCTCTATGGGAAGCAAAACCAATGCCTGGAAAACTCTTGGCAGATCCAAAAGGGGATGGAGAGGTGATCTATATGTGTGCATATATGATTCATTTTAAATTGCTTTAGCAAACTTTAAAAGATATTTTTACAAACACTGTTTTATAAAAACAAAATATTGGAAGTGTTTTTCCAGCCAGAAACTTCTTGAATATATCTCCAAGTCTATGCTGCCTTAACCTATAGGAAGTATAGGCCTTACTTCAGCGAAGTGTTTAAGCATGTGGATAGTTCGGTACTTGTCCTGGCTTCAGTCAGATAACTTTTTTCCTTGAATTTGAAGGCACGCTTAAATCTCCCGTTGAGCTGGAGTCATGCTGCCGGCTTGGCCAGCGTTGCTTCTGTCCTGCTTTTAGCCACAGAGCGGGTGGGTGCCGGCGGCGGCCAAGCTCCTGCCGGGGGTCTGCCCCTGTTTGGCACCTGCCATCTGCAGGGTCCGCCCGAGAGCATCAGGGCAGGTTAGCTCAGGCTCTCTCCCCTTTTACACTTCTTTCACCTGAAAGCTAGAAATTCAAGCAGCGAGTCCTCCCTTGATTAAGTTAAATGGCAGCTCACAAGCTGTTCTGTAACTTTCTCAAAAATGTGAATGTGTAGGCTTATGCTACATATACTCCTGTTACAAATTTTGTTGGACACCTCAGTCAAACGCTGTCCTTTAGGATGTCTTGTGCCAAGGGCTATCGCAGGAAACGCTTCCCATGGCTGTAGCCCTTCTGACAACACATCCAGTGAGGTCCTAATGCCTGTGTGGGAACCAACGGCACGTGGACAAAGAAACAGACTGTATAGAGTGAAAGGAAATGGGGGAAAAAACCAAACAAAAACCCCAAGCTGCAGCATTTACACATCAGCCAGTGCTTTTGAGTTTTTCAAGACATTACAGAGATACCAGTCTTGGAAAAAGTAGTATTTCACTACTTCTTTCAGTGCGAGTTCCTCCAGGCTGGTCCTGACTGATGATTGCACAATACTTCATAAAATGTAGTCATATTGCAGGATTTAATGACACTCATTGGCTACTTTTCCCTCTTGGATTCTTTTTTAGAGTGGCCCTTTAATACTGCATCTTCAAATGTTTAGAAAAGAGAAATAGCAGGTTTGCTAGCTAAATATACCATGAGAACATGTAACTCACATAAGGTGTTAAATAGTCAAAATATTTTCTGTTCGCAATTTGTGTGAGGTTCAGATGGTGGTGTCTTTCCCAGGACCAAGTCGGAGAAAAACTGAGAGGATGAAAACAAATGGATTTGATTTTTCTCTAGGTATTCAATCACGTAAGAGCATAGTAGCTGAAAATTTTTTATAGCACAGCTACATATTTATAAAACCATGTTTTGCTTTGGTTTGCTTCTGAGACTCATATAACACTGCAGTGGATGAACGAGAGCAGAAGTGGAAGCAGAGTTCCTGTTGCAACTGGAAAGGAGGTAACAGATGGAGCAAAGAGAAAACCTCTAGTCGTTCTAGTCTACATTTTCTCTTTGCCATCTGATCAGTATAATGGAACGTGTTCCCACCAGGGTCTCTGCAGGTTGTGAAAACTGTAATAGTTACATCGAAGATCACCCCTTATTGTAGTTATATCGTATTGTTTATTCTCTCTCTCTTTTTCAGATAAGTACTTCCACTTTTCGTTCCTTTCAGTAGGCTGGTATAACATTTCTGCACCCCACTGGTATAAACAGATAAACACATAGCTTCATTGGAGTTGGCTGAGCCGCACTGAAACGTGTCAGCAGAGGTCCTGACCCATTCTGTGCGTGCAAACGTGCCAGTCTATTAGGAACAAACACAAACCTCCTCTGTTTAAACATTGGTTCAGCTGTAATGGAAAATTTCTGGATAATGTAAAGTACAATATAAAGGTCATAGCTTTACATGCTGTTAAAAAATTGAATTTGCTGTTTTCCTGATTTGCTGTGGTATCGGCTGGGCTGCTTTGTCATCTTCACCTGGATGCATTCAAAGTCTGAGACCTGAAATTGTCATGCAAATGTGACTGAAAGGTCTACCTATTGAAAATACTTATTAAATAGCCTGCTTAGCCATAAGCGCGAAGCATTTTATAAGTACTGAACTTGTTTTTGAGTTGCGAAGAGGCCCAGCGAGCTCTGAGCACTGCACAGGCTCACCCCAGCGCCCTGCTCTGTTTCCTTACTCGTGTCCTGCCAGCCACCTCCGAGTTCATTATCCGCCAAGGGAGAAGAGTGCTTTTGCAGTGATAGAAAATGCTCACTTAGGGCAATCAAGAGATATCAGTATCTTCTTTCACTTGAGGCCTTAAGGGAGGACTTAAACCTGATGCAGTGCACTACCTTTTAAATTTTAAGGTCTGAATGAACTCTGTGTTTCAGTGTCCTGTAATGTTGTTAAAATTACATCTTTCTGTCTGAAGAAGCAGTGGTTGCTGAAAGTGCCTGCGTTGTAGAGTTCCTTTAGCACTGTTGGGTTCTTAACTAGTTTAGCAGAAATGTTGCAGATGTGGAAAATAATTCTTCTTTTAGTAAAAAGTTAATTTTCAAGAAAGTAAAAGTAGTTTTTTAAGAATCAGAAGTTTATTACATCTAATACAAAGATATAACAATCGGCGAATTTCCCTGGATGCTAAGGTATTAGTGCACATCTCTTGAGCATCTCTGAGATGGGGAGAGAAATTAAAATGCTGAAAATAGAAGGCATCAAAATTGTAGATTTATAAACCAAAATCAAAAGTTGTAAGGCTGAAAATGTGAATGCAAATATGGACCTGCTCTTATAAATATAGAATAAACTCAAGCCTCTAGAGAAAAAGCATGGGAAATGAGTGCAGCATCCATCTGTAGTTATTATAGAATAGTTAGCACAGTGTTAAGAGCCAAAAGAAATATGTGCTGCAGTGTATGTATATTATACTTGCTCAGTTGTATGTATTTTAGAATAAAATAACTTCATATGAAATGGTTATTAGTTGTATAGAACACTTTGAAGGGCTGAAAAAGCATCTTGAGCACCTGACGTTCAGGAATAATAGCATTTTAAACACTATTCTAAATTTCTTAATGCATCTTTTTCTGATAGAAGATACTACATGTAAAGGCATTGTTTTCAGGGTTTTTTTCTTAATTTCTACTTTCTCCTCTATTAAGTTGAGATGTTTGGGTAAGAAATGGGGAAAACATCTTAAATCTGTTCTGTAACCTTATTTGATTTGAATGCAAATTACTAGATTTGAACACAAGTAACTAATCAGTCAGTCCTGTGCTGTGTTTTGAGACACAAATGTGTTCTTCAGTAATACTGGCGTAAAAAAATTGGGGAAAAAAAGCAGCAACATCATTAAGATAGAAAATTCATCGTTGTTAGCAGCTAGCTGTCATTAACTGTGTTCCGAGGAAAACGACATTCATCGGGTGTCAGGCTCACTTGGTTTCAGTGACACACCTGAGAAGAGACCCTTTTTGTCCCCCAAGAAAGGGCCCTAACAAAGCCCTCGAAGGCTGGCTGGCTGTGCACTCGGCGGTGCCTGCAGAGCAGAAGGTGCCCCAAGGAGCATGAGAATCTTCTCTGCAGTTTTGGACCATCTGGGGTATTCAGCCTTACGCTTCAGGGTGTAAGCTAGTCTCTAGATCTTGCAGGTCAGGGTAAAGGGTGAAGTGGGGCTGGGGAGCGGGTGGTGGGTTATTCACACCTGCCCGCTGAGCCCAGTCTTGCACTGCTCTCCAGAGCAGCGGGTGCTGGGACTCATGGTGACACTGGCACCCTCTGATACGGGTGCTCCAGAAGATGGACCTCGGGTCTGATCCAGTACTGCAAGCCCTGGCTAGACTCATTAGCTGCCTGTGCCACTGAATTGGGAGATAGTGAGCCAAGCATTATTACGTGAAGGAACAGGATGGCTGGGGAGTGAGTGGGTTCTCCTCCACGTCCTCTTTTCTTTCTTCCTTGTTTTCAAAAATAATCTTTTCCCTAAACCTGTCTGCTGTTCGCCTTCACCCCATAAAAGTAAATGTATCCTGTTTTTTAAAAGCTGGATGTGCAACAACTCTAGTTCTCACTGAGCTGCAGATATCCATGCTATGCAGAAGTAATAGTATCAAGAAAAACTTAACCACCTTTCTCTTGTATAGCCTGTGGGTGTTTTTAACCTTACCGACTGTCTGAAGACATCCGAATTGCATCATCTGTGTTACGATTGAGCTTTTAAATAGATAATCGACAGCAAGAAGTACAAAGTTTTTTAACCTCAGAAGACTGTTAGAATGGTGTGTATAGTGTCAGCAGACAGTGCTCTGTTTTCCTGCTCCAGAAAAGAAGGGAAGCAGCTATATGAAATGCTAATAATCTCACTGTGGTTTCGAATAGAGTAGACTTGAGAGCCTTGAGTATTTTTCCTTTTCCTTTTAACTGCAATTTTGTTATTGTATTGCTGCCCCCATCTCTGCTAAATATGGCTTTTGAAATGTAAATCATATCATGTTCTCAGAGATGCATATGACACCCTCAGCACTGTTCCTCTTTGCACTTCAAAGAGCTGTGTGGTCACACTTTGCATCTCAGCAAAATCGCAATATTTGCCTTCTGAAGATCTTCTTTAATGTGTACAATCAATCCCTGATAATGTGTTTTGGGTTTTTGTTCCCTGGAGTCTGTTAATTTTAGTGTTGCTACAGGTCATCAGGAAACATAATCTCTTCTTTTTTAATTTCTCAGTGAGTGTGCCTGAGGGGAGAGGAACACAAGAGAGGAGAGACAATTGAACGTCACCATTGGCCGAGACCTGAAAAAATGGTGCTGGATGAACACAGGATTAGAACTTAAATGTAAAAGGGAAATAAAGTCTTGGCAGGCGATTTGCTTCATTTCCACATTCATCATGGCCCAAATTCTCTGGCTGGCTGGTTGATGGGACTGTCCAACGCATCCTACTTAGGTTCAGTGCAGATCCCCTCCGCCTGCGGATCGAAAGACCTGGGATCAGGTGGGAACTGGATGGTGCCAAATACGTGAATGGAAAGAGAAATGGACTCTGACGAGCTAAGATGGAAGTGACTTGACAGCTCCAAGCTCAGCAGTTGTCTCCAGTAAGGACAGGTTAAGACGGGAATCTCAAGCTTCGCTGGGAGAGCAGTATGCAGGAAGCTGGTTTTCAGGCCACAAATGCTGTCACAGGTAAGGACTTCTGTTCTAGTTCAGCTCATAGTTTTGGGACAGTTTACTAGAGTTTAGAAAATAAGTTGAATAGGTCCTGGCTGTGGTTAGCACCTTGTAGTACTTTGAGTTTAAATAATATTTTAAAATAGTTCACTTGAGGAACAGTCCAACACTTGTATTAACAGTGAGTAACACAGTTATCCGTATTTCAGGCCCTCTGAAACGGATGGCTGCAAGCCTTAGCGAAGATGTATCTCAGCTTTCCTCGTTGAAGTACTCATTAACAGCTTAACAATGAGTGGCCTCCTGGGTCGGTATAAAATGTAGTCTGTTAAGTTGCTCTTGTGTTCAACATGGGAGTTTGGTGAGGGCGCAGGATGGGCACGGTTCATATCTGGAGGCTTCTCAGAAATGTGTCAGTGTTGAGCTTTATCTCGTCAGCCAGAGCACATCTCTGGGCAGAACTTGCCAGGTACCTTCTCGCTGTACTCCCTCCCACCCCGCACCATTGGCATGCCGCAATGCTTGAACCGGCAAAACCAGGGTGTTTAAACAGTAACTGTTTCACCTGAGTCCAATGTATTTCCCTGTAGATAGGTTGAAAATAATGTAATGAGAAGGGGGATGCCAAGGTGGTGTGTGTCTCTGAGGAAAGCTCCCTCTAGTGTAAAGTCTGCTGGAGTTCATTCAGTGCTTTCCCTGTCTGGACTGGTTTCTGATTTGAGAGGTAGGAGAAGGAAATGGGGATCAGAAGATCCCGCTGCTTTGTTTCCCCATCTGCCGGCCAGCTGAGACCCTGCGAGAAATAGGTAGAAAATCAACTGGATATTCCTCTTGCTTTAGTAAGTCTAGGTAATGGATTAGTACCACAGTGAAAGCTAGTGATGTGCAAGATGTTTATTTTTCCAATTTAAAATTTTTGCCTTTAGAAGAAGTTTACTGGATTGTGGGTTGTATGTATGGGAAGATCATTTTCTGTCTCAGGCTGCTTGCTGTTCTAGGAGCTCTTCCAAGGAAGGAGCAGCAAAACTGTTCATTTCCCTGTGGGCAGGCTCCCACTTTGTCCTTTCCCAAAGCAGATCCACTCTCAGAGGCTGGTCCCACCCTTCTGGCGACAGAGGGGTGGCAGCTCTGTGTCCGGCTGTCTGCACCAGCACGTTGGTTTGGAGCGGTAGTGCAGTTCTGAACTGTCTCTGTTGCCTCACGTTGCTTTGATTTACAACACAGTTTCCGTGCGTGTCCGCGAGACATGTCTTGAAGGAGAGGAAATGGGAAGCTTTTCTCCACATGTGCTCCAGCACTGATGGGAGGTGTGAAGTCTGGGATCACTGCAGAGCCCTCCTGCCTCTGCCTGGCCAGCAGTGCACTCCTACAGCTCCCCACCACCATTCTTGCCCTGTTTGTGCATCTTCCTCCTCGCTGCTCTCTGCCAGCCCTCAGCTCATTCTCAGGAGTTTTTGCCGCTCCTTTGCTCTCCACCAAAATTCCTCCTGTGTAGAGATATCTTTCTCTTCCTTACCTGCCCTGCCTTCTGTGGCTCTCTCCTTTGCTGAAAACCTTATTACCTTTAGCAGCCTTGCAATATTATATTATTTTCTTTCCAGCTTCACACTCTTCTGCACAGTGTCTCTACCCCTTGGCTCCCAGAAGGTAGGGGTTGTTGGCACTGTGGTCAGGGTGCTTGGGCAGCGGGGTGTCAGAAAGCTGGTAACCTCGTGACTGCTGCTGGGTGGAAGAGACCTGGCATATAGTGCTGCATAAAGTTCAGGGAGATGAAACTGGGGTCCCTGGAGGCCCAGGACAACAGTCACGTTGTGGTGACAACCCAGCAGATTCAGACCTATTTTGGAGACTTGAACAGCGTGAAGGTTGCTTGGTCTCTCGAAAGGAATTCTTGTATTCTTTTGGAGTTGCCCTCAGGTAAACATTTTTCAAATCTTGGTAGCTGTACTAAAGAATCATTAAACATTGAGTTAAGTTGCACCATACGTTCAGGAGACTTGTAAAGGAAAGGGGCAGGAGACTTGTAAAGGAAACAGGTTGAAATATGATTGCTTTATATGAGGAGAAGGCAAGGACTTCTGTTTCTTCCAACTTGTATCAAATTGATATCCATACTTGCTTTTTGGTGATCTTTCTTGTTCCATGTTAGATTTATAGAATGCATTCAGCAGTAAACAGTGGGTAGGTATGTATTCCTTAGAGAAATTCATTGGGCTGTGTTATGCTAATTTAAGAGTTGCAATAAAAGTGTAATGGCAGCTGCATATGGTTGCTCCTCTGATCCTTGCTATACTGCTCCTTTTGTTTTATTGGAATGCCAGTTTAGCTGTAGGAGAAGACAGTAGCTGCTAGCAGCAGAGGGGGCATGACCACATGCAGAAGGGAGCTAATTTGTACAGAAAAAGCTTTGATATCTGAAACCTGTGCAGTGTCAACACTGAATCTAGCCATGCTAAGTGATTGCAGCTATTGCAACAAATGGAGTCATCATTTCAATCTACAACTGAACAGAGTGCTGGCAAAAGAAGCCTGGGAGGACGATGCCTCTGTGTACCCACCTTCAGAGTATTTCATAAACCTCCTTTCCACCTTGCTAATCGCTGTGACCTGGAAAGGCTTACAGTTAAGGCTAGGAGATATTTCGATCCTGTCTGTACGCTCATTTTAGTGGCACAGATGCCAAAGCTGCCCTTTTTTGAAGATGGCTCTTGTTCCAAGAGATGGGCTCATCCAATCACTTCGTCATATATTACCAAACAATAGCTTATGGTTAGAGCTTTTTCACTTTACTGGCTAAGTACCAATTTCAGTAGATCATGCAAGTATAATAGGTTCAGGATTACCGAATATAGAAAAGGCAATGCAAGGGAAGTGCTCCTAGGCTTGATTAGGAAAGAGATGGCTGAGCCTATGATGGTAAAAGGCAATTTGAGTGATAGCAATCATGAAAGAGTGAGCTTATCATTCTTCAGAAGATGAGAAGAGAGAACCTGAGAATAAAAGCAATAGTATGCGAGAAAGTAGATTGCATTCAGCTCATAGAACTGATAGGTAACGTTTCTTGGGAAACAAACCTAAGAAATTCAGGAAGGCTGGCAATTTCTAAAGGAACTAACTTTTTCTTTTCCAGTCGCAATAAAGAATATTAAAAGCACAAATAAAAGGTGTCCCAATAAGAAAGTGCAGGAAGAGACAAAATTGCATGATCTGAAAAATGAGGACTCATACAGAAAGTTGAAACTAGATACGTTACTAGAGATGAGCGTAAAAGAACATTTGAAGAATGCAAGGGCCAAATCAGGTAGGCCGAGGTACAAAGAAAGTACGACTAATAAAGGACACAGTAACAAGGAAACATGCTATGTTCTCAACAGTAAAAAGAGGAAGACTGAGTTTCTGGACTACTGCATGAGAGAGAATGACAAAACTCATGATCTGATAGTGCAGAGAGGACCAAGTAGTTCATGACATTTTTTGCATCATTCTTTGCCAAAAAGGGTGACCTGTAATCAGGTGGCAAGAAAAGGACTGCTACCTTGAGAAAGGTAAGAATTCCAGCTAGAGCAGGAACAGAACTGATTATAAACTAATGAGATAGGATAATAGGTATTTTAGAACAAGCTGGAGTTTATTAAATTATCTCTGCAACGTAGGGTGAAATAGCTGAAGCAGTGTCTGAGCAATTAGTGGTTATACTGGAGAACATTTGGAGGACAGTCTAGGTTCAAAAAAGCTGTGAAAGAGCAAACACTGCACCTATATGTAAACTTCTCTGGGTCCTTCTTTTTTCCCTTTGGAGGAGATAGTTTATCTTAAATTCTTGGGGGAAAAAGTTTGAATCAAATAATCAACTGGGGTTTTTTTTAATAAATAGCCCGTGGATAATAATATGATAAATGAATTTGCATGTTTTTTTCCAGAAGGTACCTTGTCAGTGGAGCCTAATTTCCCTGTAAATAGAGAAATAGTATATCTTGATTTTTGGAAGGCTTTTCACCCTTTCATAAACAAGGTGACAATATGGGCTACAAGGTGGGTGCGCAGTTGGCTCGAAAGCTGTTCTCAGAATAATTACTAGTGATTCATAGTCAAACTAGAAGGATATGTCAAGTGGGATTCTGCCCTGGATTGCCTGAAAATATTCAATATTTTAATTAATGACTTAGATGATAGAATCTGCATGCAAAATTTCCAGATGACACCAACCAGGGGGAGGATGTAAACCCTCTGAGCACAGGATTAGAATTCAAAATTAATGTGGTATATTGGAGAACTGATCTAAAATAAATAGGATGCAGTTCATCAAGGACAAGTTCTAAATTGTGGTTGGGCAGGAATAATCAGCTGTGCAAATCAAAATGTAGAATAACTGGTGAGGCAGCAGGTCTGCAGAAAACAGATGGGCAGTTGCAAGAGTTCAGAAAATGGCTATGAATCAACAATACTATGCCATAAATGTTATGCTAGAATATATGGACAGGAGTCTGCACGTAAGACATGCAAAATAGTTTTTCCACTCTACTTAGCATTTGTGTGGCTGGTGTAATATTTCTGCTCTGAGCAGTGCTCTCTGGGCCCATTGGAAGCATCCAGAGAAGAGCAAAAGGAAAGGCCACAGGTCTAGAAAACAGGACCCTTGAGAATTGAAAAAACAGTCTTTTTCAGACTAGAGCAGTAATTTTCAAACTTTCTGAAGATGTTTTTCCTAGGTTCCCACGAAGCCGTGGGGATTTGTGCCGGGGTATGTGTCTGATGCACTGAGCTACATGGCAGGATGTGGCCATGATACAGCAGTGTTTTGGTATGATGGTCAGAAGGACCACCTCGCTTGCACGCTTCTCAGCTGCCATGAAGTACTACACCTTCTGCCTTTGCCACTCTCAGTGCTGCGCCACTGCTAGGGTAACAGTGGTGTCCTGGACAGCCAAGGTCTATTTTTTAAATTAGCTACTTTCTTCCCCAGTGTGTGTTTTGAGTGCTGGTTTAGGAGAACAGTGTGATTCTGAAATCAGCTCTCCATCGTTAGGGAGCGTGTGGCACAGGGACATCCAGGATGATCAAAGGATAAGGGGAACACTATGGGATGGATTAGGAATCAGTGTATGAAGCCTCCTGACCTTGCAAGGTCAGTTTAGGTCCATCAGGATTTTATTAGCTCTGTCTCAGCACAAGCTCTGTCAGGCCAGGGCTGACTCGGAGGCATTCCTGCCCTGTGACCCTCAGCACTGCTAGAGGGATTATTAGCTCTGGCACTATGGAAACCAGAATAAATAGTAAGAGGTTACTCTCTGCGGTGGGCCCCTGCCCTCAGTCTGGCACTGACTTTTCCTGTCACCTTCTGATCCCATTCTGTCATAGCTTCATATCTTCTCCCTCACACCTTTCCCTGTGGAAGTGATGGCGCCCTCAAATCTTTCCATGATCCCTTGCAGCCTTATGTCTCAAGGTCATTGTCGCTGAAGCTTGACCTTGGGCCATATCCAGGGAGGCCAAGTTACTCCCAAGGAGCAACTCCTCAGCTTGGTTGATACTCCCCCCGGCCCTGCTTTAGCAGAGAAACTGAACTCATCTGTTAGGAGATCCTCATGCTCATAGAAATACAGCTTGGTGGAGCTTCTCCAGTCCACCCCCCCGCCCCGCTCTGTATCCCCCTGGCACTCAGGACTTCTGTTGCGTTTCTTGTCCTGTGTTTCATGCTTTCCCAACCTCTCTCCGCCTCTTCCCCCATCAGTGCCCAAATCGCCTCTCTCTGTACTGAGGCTCCTCCATCCCTCCCCATTTGTACATCTGGTCTCACTTCTCTTCCAGATTTCCTACCTTTCTGGTAATCTTCCTGCTTTTCACTGCTTTCCTTCCCCTTCTTTTGTTTCCAGACCTCTCCCACTTCCAGACCAACTCGCTGCAACTTAATTCCAGGTTGTCTAAAAGCCTCTTCCCCTCTTTTCTAGACTCAACCCTTCCTCTCCTCATCTGCCTTTCTCTGGGGTGAGTACCTTTCCCCACCTCGCATCTCTCCCACAGCGACTTCTGCTGGTTTGTGTGGGACCTTTCTTTGCAGGAGGGCGATCTGAGAGGCTGCAGCTCAGTTTGGCTTCTCTCTTTGCATCTTGTTTTGCTTAACTGCTGGTGTTTTGGGTGGAGATGTCTCTGGCATGGGGGCAGTAGTTCCAGAATGGGGAGGCTCCTTGAGGGGATTACATGGGAGACCAGATAAATTGCTCCAGCAGATTGCATATGACCCAGTTGGCTGTTATTCGTTTAGAGAATGGAAGAGCGAGGGAAGATGTGATAACCATTTAAAAGTATATGGAAATTTCATGTAAAGAGGAAGGTAATAGAAACTGTTTTCCAGTTCTGCTGGGGATAGAGCACAAAGTAACAGGCAGGCTTACTGTGGTGGGGAGATTGAGGTTAGACATTAGGAAAATCTTTCTAATGGTGAGGATAGTTAAGAACTGCAGCCGACTGCCTAGGGAGGTTGTGAAGTCTCCATCACTGAAGGCTTTTAAGAACAAGTTAGACAAATATGTGTCAGGAATGGTTTATGTATAGTTGATCTTGCCCTGCGGCAGGGGAATGGACTTCATGAGACCACTTCCAGCCTTACTTTTCTGTGATTCTATTATTGCTGGTTCCCTGGATAAGAAATGTACATTTTTAAAGTTAGTAACCCACCTGCACTACTCTGTTTTCTCAGTGTTTAAGTAGATTCTGTTGAGTTCTTGGAATAATTGATAAAGGATAGATTAAGTGTCTTATGTTTGTAAAGTCTTGACTCTCTTTTTTGCTGGAGTATTGCTCCATTGCATTCCTTCTAGCCTGGCCTTCTTTAAACATCTTATTTTTGGGGGGTGTGACATATGTTTCTATGTCTGTGCAACTTGTATAGAAATATTTTAATGTTACAGAAATACTGCATCCGTTCTTCTGTTTCACAGTATGCAAGTATTTTAAGAAAAGCTTTTACCACTCTTAGATAGTGAGCATATTTAAAAGGTAATTACGAAGAATAATCAAAAATAGGGCAAAACCAAAGCAACTGCCCTATGATGTTGTTTTCTTTATTATGAATAAAACCGTGTGCGATTTACTTGGCATCAAATATATAACTGGTGTATCGGCTGCTGAACGTAGCCTTCTTCCTTGGAATTACAATTGAGGCTCCATGTAAAACAGCAAAACAGGTTTGAAATGTCTTCTAATAAGTATATAATGTAATTAATATTAAAAGCAGTTGAAAACTCCTTTATACATTAACTCAGGTCTCCCACATAGCTGCTGTAATTATTTGCATGATTTTCAATTACAGATAAACATTTCATTTAAAAAATACAACTTGAATATGTAGCAGAGCATTCTCATCCCCCTCTCTTCCAGTTTTATTTTCAGCTGCCTCTTTCTGAAGCTACTCTGGCCTTCCTAAAATCTCTGCAATTTTCTTAACAAATGCATTCTTACTTCATGAATTTTCAAGGTTACTATGTCACCCACGGACAACTCTTACTGTCTCTTAGTTATTGGGAGGAAACAGATTGCTTTTTGCAATGCCCCTTACTCAGCACACAGATAGTAACAGATTGCATTCCATTGTATTCCCTTAGATATTTTATTTAGAGTGTGCAATTTTTGGAGTACAGATAGTATTCTCAGCAAAAATACATGGAAGAAGATACAACCTCAGTCTCTAAGAGTTTTCTATCTAAATATGTCACACTCGGTAAGTAGCATTCGGTGAAACTGTTTCAAGTATAGTAATGCATAGCTTGGAAGTCTGCTCTTCAGGGTTAAATGCTTTAATAGAATTAAGGAGAGTGAGAAACTGTGAAAATCAATTCGTGAGTGGAGGTGCCATGTGAGAGTGATAGCTTTTGGTCACAACCTAGTTCTTCTGTTGTCCTTAAGATCAGTGATTAGAACAGCAATGCTTTTTGCTTTAGGTCACTCTCCAAATCCGGGAGGTCAGCTTTTAAGTTTCGATCCCAAACTTTGTGTAGGTGAAACATTGTGCTTTCTTCTTTCTTTCTTTCCTTTCACCTCAAGAAAACAGTTCTCTTCAAATGTCTGGTTGAAGGGCTGTTTAATCTGTAACTGGACAGATTGCCTTTGCTAATTGAACTGTGGCAGTCCTTATGCAAATAGAGGGGCATTTCACACAGGCCAAGGATTTAATATTTTAAATGCTTCTCCTTTCAAATCTTTATTTAACTAGGGTAGAAGACCTCCTTGCCTGCCTTTGCTTGTTTCAATGAATTACTACATCCCTTTCCACTTGCTAAGGGGAAGAATGGGAAAATTTGGGTGGCAGTCACTTCCAGAAAATGGCCTTGCTGTGTGAAGCCACCTGGAGCTCAGTGAACGTGGAGGCAGAGAAAGGCAGAAAAGAAGCCAAGAGGACTCCAGAGGAAATGCCATGGTGTGGTGCCCTGTGAAACACCTTGAGAGACACTGGACTCAGAAAAAGATCCTCCACAGACCTGGCATTCAGTCCCCTGATATTGCGGGCTACCGCATCACGTAACGCCATTCATATAAAGCTCCATGCTAAAATTATTACTCTGATCTGGAAGGATTTTCTTTTAATTTTAAATCAAATTTTCATTAATTTTCATTGCGTTAATTTAAATTCCATTTAAAAGTCCTTTAATTTTCAGTCTAGGTGTAGTCCTGGCTATATGTGCATGGTCCACTTGTTCTTGTGACAGTTAGTCCAGAGCCCAAATGGAAGGGCAAAAGATTGTTCCAATTTAGAGAAACATCATGGCCAATGCTATTATTAAAATTATTTTATGAAGTAGTGCATTACTGGAAATGGCAAACTTCTCCTTCCCAAAGTCATGGCAGGGAATGCTCTAGCCTGTTCATGGAGGATGTTGAACCTGGATCCTCACCTTTGATAAGCATTTTTAGTAGATGATACTCAGCTGTAGTGTTACCGTTTGCAAAGCTGATGGTTCTTTGGAAATGCCCATCTGCCATTTCTCATTTCTTAATAGTACGCGTCACACTGCCTTCGCGTGATACAACTTAGTCAGCCAAATGGCCAATTCCAGACTGAATATGACAATAAATTTAGCTGTAAATATGCTACATTTCAGTGTTTAATCATAATAAAAAGGCAGACTTTTTGAATGGACAAAATGAATGTGTAGTCCCTCAAGTAAAACCCAGAAAATAAAAAGGAGTGAAATTTGATTGTTAAATTGGCAGTGTATGTTTTCTGTTAATTCTTTCTAATTAATTAGGTAGCGCTTCTTTTTTTTTAAAGAGAAGAGATGGGATATGACACTCAGGCTATGCTCCGTGGCTGCCTGAGGGTATTTTTGCTGCTGAAAAGGCCTTCTGCTTGCTGGTGGTGCTTCAGACAGAACACAAGCCTTCGGCAGTGGCTGATGAAGGTGGCCAGAAATCCCACACAGGAACACACACTTCTTTCTAACAAAGCGATCCGATGCATGTCATCAGGCATGACATAACCCGTGTGGCAGGAGGAGGAGGAGGAGGAGGGTGGGTGGCCCCCCAGCAGCGGCCAGGCGCTGTACTGCAGAAGGAGGCCTGGGGGGGTGGGCGGCGGGAGCGGTGCTGCTGCACCAGTGTGAGGCAGGCTGGAAATGGGTTTCATTACCTGCTTAAAAGCGCTAAAAGAGGAAAAGCATAAAAGCTTTTTTCAGTTTTATGCAAAAAAGCATAAAACTGAAATCAGTGTAAAGTTACTGAAGCACTTGACTGTGCCCTTTTGGAAGCTGAAGAGGTACAGTGGCAGAGTGGAAACATGAGCGATATTAGCCAAAACCAAATTTTATTCACGTAAAAACGATGCAGGATGTTCCCATTGCACTCGGCTCCAGGCGGTGGTGTTTTGAGTGAATAGCACGAGGTGAAATTTTGGTCTAATGTTTTGCTGCTTGGTTTTTCTGTATGCCAAGCAGGCCGTTTGGCTTGATATTCTATCAGTTCTCTTTTACCATAAAATAACTAGTATGAATTAATGTGCTCCTTCATTGTATGCTGTAGCGATGCCTTTACAAATCAGAACTTGCAGTTTGGGTAAACAGAGAAGTGAAAATATTTGATGCTGCAGGATAAATGTGGTGAAAAAGCCTAAAAGTTACCGAGGAGAAGGTAGTACCATGTATACAGAGTTAAATGTTATGTTTACTTCTCTGATACTTACACCTTTTACTTTTTAGGAAAAGAGGCCAGGATGCACGGGGATTAATTTACTTGTCAGGCCTTTTTTTGTTGCGAGCAAAGCTTCTTATGGGTGGACATAGTCCTTCCTTTGAGCTTTTCTACGAATGTGCACGTTCCGGTGGCTGTGTCGGCTACACCTCCCATCCCAGGGCTTGGCTTTCCTCACGGAACCGCTTCATTATGGAGCAATATGGATCCACCCAAGCATGCACCCCACGCTGCACCTCTCCCAGGTTTTCTCCCCGAGGAGTGCCCAACCCCTGCTCCAAACTCTTTCTAGAGGGATACTCCCACCCTCTTTAATTTCTAGTCAGCCCTCAGCAACAGTGAATAAGCAAGTGTTCAGTTTCTAGTAGGATCATTGCTAATAGGATGTAGCCTTCAAGCCCTGCCAGCCTCTTACAAACACCCAAAGATACTGTTTTCTCTGGAAGAGAATATGATGCAATATTCTGATATATCTGTAATAACACTGCTGCTTTATGAGATCCACCTTTTCCAAAGCTGTGCTCGTGTAGGGCTGGGAAACTCACGATTTCTGAACCAAGGGGGCTTCAGGCAGGTGGGCTTTGACAGTATCTGGAGCCCAGAAACTTGGGTTTTGATATCAAAACAAAATTCCTCTATCATATTTGAGTCCTTTCCTGTAGTCACCTCACTATAATTTGACTATAAAACTTACCCAGTAGTTTGGGCAGCTGAATCTCTAAGCTTTCTTTGAAAACCATCAAGATGTGTTTCCCAGGGGTTTAAGCGGGTGTATCTGTGTGCGGGTGGCAAGCGGGGGCACTCTCCCTGCTCTTCACAACCACGGGTCTGTTTCCACCCTCTCTCATGCTGGGATTAGCAATCTGTTAACCACGAAGAACAGATTGAGCAGTATGTCTTTAATACGTTGTGGGTTTTGATTTTATTTCTTAAAATTTTCTGTCCTGTTGGGGGCTCTTTGTGTCCTTAGCTTTCTTGCTTTCTTCACTAGAAAGTCACTCCCTTCTGATTTAAGGGCAAGAATAGAGGAAGCTTTGTTTGAGGAGTGAGGAGTTAACAATGAGGATTCTTCATGATGAAAACACCCAAAAAGAATCCTACTCTACAGTCAGCATCTAAGCAGCATCTTCAACCCATGCCTCTGAGGATAAGCTCGTTTCTGTTGTCAGTGGGTAAAATAGCTTCATTCAATGCCATTTGATTGCTGGCAACGCTGCATGCCTATGTGTTGTAGGTGTACATATGCTGAGGTGGCGGGGGGAGGACCCAGGACAAGGTACTGGCTTTCAGAAAAGCCTGGAAGACTTGCTTGGATATGAATTGTTCCAGAATTGTCTGTTTATCCTGGAGGCTTAGACTATACAAACCAGTAATTTATACTGGCTGAAGACGGATTCACAGCCTGGCTGTGTACTCAGTCAGTCCTTGATTTAAACGAAAAAATTGGAGTTTGTGCATGAGTCTCCATTTTTCCCCTTTCTGAGCTTTATTATACTTGATTTGTTTATCTCAAAAGAAATACTTTCAAGATAATATCTGCTTCCAGTTGTGCAGAGCGAGAATTTGAAGAGACACATGACCTGCCATGACAATGCAAGAGTAAATTCAGAAAAACTTCACTGTTCTTAACTCAAGATGTAGGTGGCATCTGTGAACTAAAGACACTTCTTTTTTTTTTTTTAGAGATCATAACTTTTGTGCCCAAACCAGTGCTGTTTATAGAAATTGTTGGAGAGTTTCTGTGTAATAAAAGGAATAGGGGTAAGCTCCAACAATAAAGGCAACTAGTATGGTTCTTGAAGATGTTTTTATTCAGTGCCTTCTCCAGTATATGCATGGAAAAAGTGACATAGCATTGACTTAGTGGCTTTTGTAAAATCTCTCAAGTATGTTACTGTGTTAAAAACATATTAATGTACTTTTTGATATAAACAAGTTAATGTTCTCTCAGGCATATGACTCCTGCTCGTAGTGATCAGTGCTGCACCAAAGAACCTTCAACTGATGATGACCCTGCTGTGCCAAAACAGTGAAGGTCAGCCCCTTTTAAAATCTCAACATCTAAAAAAGGCAAGATAGAAGCAGAAAGAAAAAGTACTGCTGTCCTCCATTAAGATAGGCAACTAAGGCACAGATGAAATACTTACATGGAGTGAGCTAGAAAGCTTGGCAGACCGGAGAACTAAAGCTACAGCCTCTGATTCTGAACCCAGTATGAAGGGTGAGATTATAACCACAAGTACTAACGTATTTACTTTTATCTCTAAGTCAGCAGTGTACCTACTGCACTATTTTCTCATATTTCCTCTGTTGTATCTTTATTCTTTTTACTTGCTGCCATGAGGAGAAGAACATAAGTCAGTAGGACTTCTTGTGGAAACTGGAGGCTTGCTTTATGCCGGCGTTGCTGGAAAGAATTTCTCTGCAGAAGAATTACAGCTGCCCATAAAATATGTGGCACAAACATCCCTTCTCATCTGCAAGTATTAATTGTGCGTTGGGAAGAAGGGGGTGCTGGGATACAAGGCTGCTTGAAGGATATGGGATATTACTCAAGGGCTTAAAAAAGATACCTGTCATTGAATTGCCACCTAGAGAGCAGGATTATTGAAATTTATGGGAACAAAATTTAGTGAGATGAATACAAATAAAGCTGTCCATGTTAGTTTCACTTCTTTTTCAAGGATCTTTAAATGCAAAATATGATGGTCATTAATGCAATGCAGGCAGGCTCGTTGCTTTGTTGCTTTATACACATATGGATCAGACTTACATGGTGTCTTAAGATGTATTTTGAAGAGCCTCAAAAAGGTCTGGTTCTTTATGTAACTTGCTTTCTCTGAAGGAAAAAAGGCAAGTTTTGCGGAAAGATCATATTTCATACTACAGCTAGTGGTCTGTTCGGAAAGCAAACAAACAAGATACCAAAACCCACAAGTATTCAGGCATATGAGCCCTTCATCTCCAGGAAATCTTTAAAAAGCATTTGAGATTCTTCAGTTTGCTAAGGGCCATCTTCTGCTACACAAGCAAAACAGCATTAAAACCAGTCATGAACAGCCAGTGGGGAGAAAATTCTCATGCGAGTGAAATTGGCTGTTGCTGTATTAGCATTTTGCTCTCAATCAGTATTGTGATTGTGAATGAAATCCCCCAGTTGTCCCCATTCCTGGCACTGTGGTTCAGCTCACAAGACAGCTTTGTCACCACCAGAGTAGCCAGTACTTGCTAGCAGAAGACTAGAGAAGGTGAAGTTGCTTTTTTCCAGCTGTTCGGTACCTGTGACCTGACGAAGAGGCAGTGGGATGCTGGAGGTGTTAATGAGAGAAATAAGGAGAGAGAAGTGAGACCTAGGGACGATATCTAAAATTGAGGTGGTCTTGCAGAACTTCACCCTGAAAGAAATATGTGCTTGAGCCTGCCACCTGGAAAGAGTGTTCATGGAGAGACGGAAGAAAGATGCCAAAGCCTGACTTGTGATGGTTGCAGAAGGTAAAGCTGAAGTTAAAATTAGATGTGCATAAAGTGGTTAACGTGATTCTCTTAACAGCAATTGCTGTCATTACAACCACAATGAAGTTCTGCTGACACTGGGTTAGAAAAACCTTTAAATACTTTGTACAGGGAACAAACTCTGGAAATCTTATCCTTAAACTGACAGTGTTGAAACAGTTCCAACTGGGAAAGAGCTATACTAATTTTTGAGAAGAGTATCGTAAGTCTAGTATGCTGATTCTTAGTTTTTCTGTTCTTAAATATAGGGCCACTGTCTAAAAGTTAGATCAATGTGAGACTGTGTAGACATTACATGATGCCAAGAAGTGAGTTCCCAGATATTTATAAATAAACTCTTGGTGCGCTCCCATTTTCCTTCCTCTTGTCTTTGCTATTATCCCACGCATTTGCCCCCAGGCTTTCTGTACTTTTTTACAGAGATGCTAGTAGTAATTCTCTTTTTCTGAATTTTATTCTTGAAGAAAATAGATCAATTATAGAGTGTAACGCTGGTTAGTTTACAGCTAGTAGCCCTGGCTGTTAACCTCACATGTTCTTTTTACCTCTGTGGTAATAATGAATCATTAAATTGAGTGGAGCAGTAATCCTTGAGATATAAAAGTAGAAATCATTTAACAAAGGCATTCCAAAATGATAACCTTAAAAATTCTTTTATTGATTAACAATGAGGAATATTGTCAATATCTTATGACTGTTACGAGGTTTAAAAAGTGCAACTTAAACTGTGAGAATAATGTGTAGAATATTCGTGTACTCTGCTTCAGCAGGCATGCTTTTATTGTACTTGAATCTTTCAAGATTATTCTTTGGAGATTAGAAATTAAAGAACAAGGTAGTCTTTGTATAAATGGTACAAGAGATCCCATTTTAGTAACACTTGAACAGTTGTTAAGAACACTTAGTTTTGCTAAATGCATCTACCAGAAGAGACAAAATTGAATAATATGTCCAGTTCATTTAGAAAAGAGTATTTCAAGTCTCACAGCGTTAAAAAGAATCAGAGACGCCTTTAGTACAAGGGGAAGATACATTACTGCTCTGGTCCACTGTGAAAATAAATGTATGTATTTTCTCACCATTGTGCAGATGTTCTAATGTAGTGATGATATTTTACCTGCCACTGTTATCTTTGTTGATTACGAATGACTAAATTGTTAGTGTGAAGTGAGACAATAACCCTCTCCTTTCCTTTCCCGTCTCCGTTACTTTCAGTTTGTTCTGCAGCTTTGTTGGAAGTAATACTGTTTGGTTTTTTTTCTTCTGTCAAGTTTTACAACAGAAGTAGACTCCACAAGAAGTTACAGGGGTTATAACATCTGTCATTAGATTTCTATATTCTGAACAGGTAATAATCAGTTAAGTTTAGCTGTCAGAGTTTGTATATTAGGAAGAATTAAGGAGAACTGAAACATAGCAAATAGTTTTATCTTAGAATAAGATATTAAAAAAGAATAAAAATTGAAGGAACAAAGGCTAAAATAAAGCTGATCGGAAAAACTATGATGATTATCAGACTGAAGATATGACATAGCTTTGTTTTTCTGTTCTCAGTAGCGATAACACTTAGTTGCTTTGTCTCAGGGTGATTTCCCTGGGAAAAAAGATCACTCTGGTTTTTACTTCCTACGACAACGTAGTTGAAATTTGGAATGATAACTTTCTTAACGGCTCTGCATCTGCTCCTGACCTACAGTTGTAGGTGTCATGAAGAGTAAATTACATATGATTTAGAGTTCAGATATTGATATTAGCAGGTGCCTGGCTGCATAGTGTGTCAAATGTAATGTTTATCCTTAGATTTATTCTGCTGGACTTTGTTGTTAGATATTTGGAGATTCAGTTTCCCCGTAATGACTTATGCTGACATTGGAAGACATTGCATCTCTGATGATCTCGTGGGTACTCTTGTTACTGAGAAGAGCTGTTCCGTTTGCTGTGGAAGATATCATGTTGAGCTATACATCGCTGTATTAGTAATTTCTACAAGGCAGAAATTATAGGAGGTGCTAGTTTCTTTTATTAGACTATCTGATTTAGTTGGAGAAAACAGACAAGCTGTGTGTGTTGCAACTCCTTCTTCAGGGCTTTGAAAAAGATCATGAATGGCAGGTCTGCATGCTCCAAATGTTGCCTGTTTTTTCCACTTGTATCTGTTGATCAATTAAAAGATAACTTGTCTCTTTATAAAGCTTGCCTTGATTAAACTGCCATGTCTACAATAAACCACAACTTTGTAATTTCAGGCTTTGCCATTCAGGACACATACCCTTATTTTCTTTGAACTGCCTGAGTTAAAGTTACTTTCAGCCATTTTGCTTTGTGCTGAGTTCTCCCTTCACATTTTGTCACTCTGGGTATATAGCCAGAAGGGCTGACTCCTCTACCTAAGCTCAAATGAAGTTGTGCTAAAAACCCGATGAAGCAGTTGAGCCTGCGATTTGCTTTTCAGTTATGTTGTTCCCATCCTCTGAGACTTCACTACAGACCTTATTGGTAGCCAAAGTGTTTGTTTTGCGGCCTGTCATATGTGATTCAAACAATATATTTAAAGCTTGGTTTCATGCTCCTCAGTCAAATCACCTTGGCTTCAGGGGCACGCCATAGAGCTTTGCATCCTTGTGAGGGGGATTTTCCTAGAGCAGGTAGGTCACTTTCTTCTTTGCAGCATTTGCAGTTTTCTGTCAGTTTGAATGTACCTCCTTCCTCCTGATCCCCTGCTCCTCTCAGAGCTTTGCCTACTCTCCACTAGTAACTTTGCCACAGGAACATTTTTGGGACAAATGGCAGTGCACACAATGGATTCCATACACAGAAGAGAAGTACCAGTCCCCTCACAGCTGCCCTGTGCATACGCCACCTTTCTCACCTCTTTCTGATGACCAATCCAAAAGAGAAGAGCCTTTCGATAAGACTCACCACCTCCTCTCAGGGGTTGTGGTCCAGCTGGTAGCCTGAGAACCTGGCTGTATGGCTTTCTGCCCCTTCCCCATGGAGAGGGGAGCAGCGGTCCAACAGGAGGCTTTACTGGAAACTGTAATGTCCCCTCTTGCTCCAGCTAACAGTTGAAGAGACTGGCTTCTGCTAGCTCCAATGGTCCTGCCAAGACTTGACCAAGCTGCCTTTAGTGGTTTCTGTGGAAGAGCTATGCTAAGGAGTAAGTGACTGGAAGATCCCTTCTACCAGCGTATGGACTGGTGTGTGTGTTTTGAGTTACAACATGTGAAGAAGAACAAGATTTTTTTTTTTTTTTTTTAGACCACTGTTTCTCTTCCTACAAGAGAGGTGATCATTCATAAGGAGCCTTAGTACAAAATCAGGATTCATATTTGTTAGCTTTAGTTAGAAACCTTCTGTCATCAGACTGTCTACAGGGGCTCTATGCCATTTACCACTTTCCCTTGTGTGGTGGCAAGGTATGCAAGTATTTGTGATTCAAATGTATGTGTGTAAAGTGATGAACAGAAATGTGGCAGAAAATTTATCATTACCAGTTAGGAGCAGAAATGGGTTGGGGATCTTGAAATCCTGGATTTCCTGGGCTTTAACATCACGTGTTACTTTCATTTATTCTATTTTTATAAAGAAGAAATATATGGAGAACTTGCAAGCGCCATCATGTAAGGGTTTTTTTTGTTGGTGGTGGTTTTTTTGCAACTACTTAAGCACATTTTGCACTTAAAATTCTCCCACTACTGTGCTGTAAAACTGTAACTTTTCCGAAGAAGGGAAGTTTTAATACTAATATAGCGGGGTTTTTGTTCCTGTAGTAACTTTTTTCTTTTTGTATTAAACTAGTAACCTGAAAGCTTGGAAAATTTTCTGAAACAAGCATTTTAAGACAGACACATGGTAAATTTCACATTCCATGAGGAAGGAAATACCTATGAAAAACCTAGAAATACCAATTATAAGGAAGGTGTGTCTAAGGTGCAAAGTGCAGATAGGCTGAGAACTTCTACAGACTTCTAAGAAACTTAAAGTTTATGTTTCAGTGTAATTTTCCATCTAACGATTTATTACATTGCCAAATAATGTTGCTAATATCAATGATAGACCTTTCATCAGTTACTACAATGCTTGGTTTTCACGCTGAGTGCAATGGAGCCAGTTTCTATATGACATTTGTATATAATACGTATTATTTCTATCATGGCATCCAAAAAGCAGCTATGGTAATTCAACAGCTCAGCACAAAATGTTCTGACTTTTCCCTTTTCATTATGTTTGGTAATAATTTGTGTGTATGTGTGATTCCTTAAAAAATAGTTGTGAATATTTTTAAGCTTGAGTTAGTTTTAATCCTAGAAGACCAGTGTCTGTTGGCTGGCTGTGGTGAAAAGGAAGGAAAAACATACACATGAAGCTCATGTTCAGAAGCTAACTGGTATTTCCAGCAAAATGATGACCTTAGCAATATTAGTTTAGTCTGAAAACTTGTGTATCATAAGGGCGTTTTCTGCATGGTGAGAAAAAGTAGGAAAATCACTGGATGCAGGACGGAGGGGAAGCTGACACGCAAGTAAGGCTGTCTCCTTTTGCCCCTGCAAGTAATGTTGCATGCATCAGGACTTTGCTTACTGCAAAAGGTGTTCTCCTTCAGTACTAAATCTGCCAGCTCAGTAAATCCCAGGCATGCTTAATTATCCTGCTCATTTTTCTGGAATAGGGGAACTGGGAGAGGCACCTGGATCCGTCATGTGCTGCAAACTCCTTTCCATCAGCATCAGGTGCTGCTTGCTCACTTGGAGTTGGAGAGCATCGGTTGGCATAGGGCTGGCACGCAGTCGCAGAAACGCATGGTCCCTGTTTTGAGGTGTAGTCCTACGTCCTGTTGAAAGTCTTCTTACAGTCTTATTACAGTCCTATTGAAACTGGGCTGTTGAGAGACATATTATCACAACTGTGTTAGCAACTGAAGACACAATGTCAAATGAAAGTGAATTTGAGTCCTTGACCCATTGGTACTAGTGGCTGAACTGTCAATAAAATAAAATGGCTGTTCAGGTTTTAATAGCAATTTAAGCCAAGAGTTGGTCTCTGTTCACTTGTAGGTCCTCTTAAAATTATCCTTCCCTAACATACTGGGGAATAGAATAATAAACCAAAGGCAATCTGTAGCGGGATTCAGTTGCCTGCTAATTGTGCTTTTATTCTTATTCCTCTTCAAAACCTTTCTCAGGGTGCTGGGGGCTCAGCATATTCATCACAATGGCTGCAGCAAAAGTCTCGGAGCAGTTCTTTCAAACGTTCACACCTTTCTCATAAATTAGTAATTTAGCAGCGCAATTATTTTTTTCATTCTGAACTATCCCAGAGCCATCATGAAATGACGGCTGTCTTGGACAGGCCCAATTTCATGGCCTCCAGGGTGGAGAGGTGACAGGGTCATGGACAATTGACACAGACTGTGACACACAGTATTTTAGACAGAGTTCATGGCAGCTTTCCATCCTTATGATGCCTCACATACCCTGCTAGTGTTCTTTTCCTTCATGCAGAGAGAAAGCATTTTCATTTATCTGACTACTTTAATTTGAAATAGTTGGGGAAGACGTCATTGGGGACAAAGACATCCTTGTATATTGGAGCAAGAAATTTATAATCATTTTTCCTTCCTCATTGAAATCCTGATCCTTGCAGTCTTGTAGTGAACATTAGCTTTATTACTGACTTCACGGAGTATAGAGATTAGATCCTGAATGAAGTGAAGGATATAGGAAGAATATGGATTAGTCTTCTAAGAGAATATTGCTCAGGGTTTCTTCTTTAGGTGCTGTATCTGCCTCGGGAAATGAAAGATAAACAAGGTAAAGCTCCACTAGCCAGTGCAGCAGTGCTAGTTATATACTGATATGATTGTTCTTCATAGATGGTTGAAAAGAGACACTTGGAACCACATCTGAACAAAAAAGTGACTTTTCATGCAAGATGAGACATGGAAGTGTTTGGTTTTACTTTTTCTTTGATAGGGATAAATGATTGGACTAAATGGAAGTGAGCAAGAGCGTTATGTCTCATCTGATAGCTGTCTGGGTGGCAAAGTTGAAACACTGGCCAGTTTCCATTGAGAAAATCTGTACAGATAACAGAAATTAATTAATAGTTGATGAGATTTTAAAAAAAAAAAAAGAACTAGAAAATTATTAGAATTATTAATCAGTAGAGGTTCTCCTCAACGCTGAGACACATGATAATGTTACTCAGTTTGCTAGTACCTTCCTTCTTACAGTCGTCACAAGCTTTACATACCTGGATCATTTCACAGCAGCAGTAGTGGCATCATCATCATCATCATCATCATCATTATTATTATTATTATTATTATCCCAGCTCTAGATATGCTGAGAAAAGCCAAATAGCTTGCCCAGCATCAAATAAGACTGGGGGACAACAGCAGGTAAGAAAATAATTGCAATCTTTTTGTTTCAAGATCTTAGAGCTTCTGTGGCTTTTCAGGAAGAAAAATGTCTAGAACTATTACTTAAGACAGCATAATAGTTTTTCCCCTAGGATCTTCTGGTACACAACCTTACGTGTTCCCTTCATGCTGCTCTATCTTGGGAGAGCATCCGTACTTTACAAGACCAAGTCTCTCATACTTTGCAAGTGTAGTAGTGCAGTACTGCAGGCCACTCCCTCTTACAGTAGCCAGTATAGCCAGCAAATCTCTTTTCTCCTGAACGTTATATGAAAATAATTGAGGCCAGTCCTCTTCTTTGGCCTGCTGATTTTTGTGTGCAGATATCAAGTATTAAAATGGAAGCTGGAAAATTGTAGTACAGTCTGGCAGAGTATTCTATGTGTGCTTGGAATATGCTTTTTTGCCCTGCATCGCCTAATGCACATCATACATTATATAATATTTTGTTGATATATGCATTCAAAATCAGATGATACTCTGTTTAAAATAAAAAATGTGTTTCCTATTGACCTGCAGGGATTTCCATATAAAATAAGCCAATACTTTTGTGATGGTTCTGCATTGAGATTTTGAACTCTACATTGTCCTTGTATTTAAGGGGTATGAAATAATTCACAGGCCGAGTGCTTTGTGAAGGAATCTCAGGGTCAATACCTCTAAATCTTAGGCCAGACTTTGCTGCAAACCTTGGTCTACAATGCCTATCCTTTGAATTTGCTGTTAGATATATTCATGTGACAGTATATGTCTCTGTATATAATGGTATGAATCAAAGGTGAACTTCGTAAGGGAAGAATATGGAATGATTGGATTTTTTGTTGTTTGATTTCGTTTCTTTGTGAGGTATTTGTCTATATGTTGTAAAGAAAGAAATTATTTTAAAAGAAAAGAACACTGGTATGATTTCTTTTATTAATCAGGTTATGCTTTGCTGTTGATATGTGGCTTGAGAGAGAAAAAAATTAGGAAGACACTGGCTGAAATCTTTATGCAAAAGGCGAGACGTAGGCTGCTGATTGCTAGGCATTTGATATAAATAAGCTTTACGTGAAATAAATATGTGAATCCCCATTAAAGTTCAAGATCTGATCTAGAGAGTTTTAAAGTGATTTAAGGAGTAGTCCTCTCTCTTGCCTAGTTTTCACCATGTGGGTACTTGTAATACTTCTCCACAGGATAAGAGAGAGACAATGAAATACTTAATGTTTTAAAAAATAAGAAGGGGCAAAACATTCCTTTCTATTCTTAATGTTCCTTTTATATCTTTCTATATTTATGTATATACATAGTATCTCTCCACAATCTCAGTCTATATAGATCACCTTTAGTATCAAAGAAAAGAGTGAGCAAGATACTTAAAATACAATGCTTAGGAGTTGAATTCAGTGAAGCAGAATTATCATTAAAATACGTGTGATTAGCCCCCAAAGTGTTGAAAATGAGACAGACTCACTGAACATCGATGTATTATTAGAAAGGCACCTAGCCTGCCGTATCCATTGCCTATTTCTTCGATGCTTATAATTTTAACACTGTTTTTGTAGGCAGTCTAAGTATGTGAATTCCTCCCATCTTTGACGTCCTCAAATAGAAATTCTTTTTTACCCAAGTTTTGTCTGGTGTAATTACACTTCTAAAAAGCTGCAGGATGGTGATTCTCTGAAGGACCCTAATCTGCTGTTTGGAAATTAAAAATAGAATTAATTCTTTTCTTCAGTTATTCCTTTGTGAGCGTCTCTCTAATACCCAGCATTTTAAAATGTTTGCCCTAACTTAGTAATTTAAGTGTTGCAAAGAACAGCATCCTACAGCTGTATTCCCTAGAAATCACCACGGAAATCAAGAAGTGATGATTTAGTGTCCTGAGAAATAATGTTGAGGAACAGAATAAAACTGCATCCATCTAGGCTGACAATAGCAGCTCTGCCAAAACTTTGCCTTTCAAGAAGAGTAAGCAGATACTTTGCTGTATCATATTGCGTGAATGTTGATGTTTTAGTCACAAGACAATATAATTTTACTTCTATTAATGGTATTCTTAATGTGTGCTTGTAGAATAAGATCTTTTTCATTCCATGTCTTAAGCTTTGACAAAAACAAAACCGAGTGTGTGAGGTCATGTTTGGAAATCTAGAAAATGTGTTTAAACCAAAACTGTATTCTTCTCTCTCAAATGTGCAACCATTTTAAGCAACCATTTAGCAACCAGTATATTCTGAAGACTGCAAGTTCTTACTGTTATACGTGCATATCTGTTTATATTTAAAAAAACATGTTCATCTCTTTTAACTGGTTAATCCCATTTTGAAGCTTCTTACTACTGCATACGTGTACCAGTAAGTATCAGAGGATGCGCTTTTTGTTTAAAATTGGTAACCTCCTCAAAAACCCTTACACATAGGTCTTTTAAGGAAATTTTTCTTACATTTCATATGACCCTGATCTATTATAGAATCATAGAATGCTTTGGGTTGGAAGGGACCTTTAGAGGTCATCTAGTCCAACCCCCCTGCAGTGAGCAGGGACATCTTCAACTAGATCAGGTTGCTCAGGGCCCCATCCAACCTGACCTTGAATGTTTCTAGGGATGGGGCCTCCACTACCTCTCTGGGCAACCCGTTCCAGTGCTTCATCACCCTCACTGTAAAAAATTTCTTCCTTATGAAAGGGGCTTCCTACCCTTTCGAATGACCTTTTATCAGGGTATATAGTCCTGCCATCGTTGCTTCTGTCTTCTGTCTCTTAGGTAGTAGAGCACATTAAATAATCTGATGTCCACTCAAATACAGAGTTACTGCATGAAGTATAAGAAGACATATTTCAATATTACTTCCCCACTGTTACTAATTATAACTTCTCTAGCTAGTTTGTTCCACTGTAACACAAAGTACAAAGGCCTTGTGCAAGCCGTTCCTGAAGTACTTCAGGTGAACACTTTTTGTTTAACATTGCAAAGAACAGTGTTTGCGCACTGGAAGCCACATTTCAGCTCAGACCTTAAAAACAACGGGTTTAATGCACAAACATTAAAATGTACCAACATGTTCACAGTGTTCATTTAAGTGTAGCCTTCACTATGTATCAGTAAATAGCTGAGAGTTTAATTGGGCTAAGAAAAAATAAGAGCACCCTACGTTACACTACTGTAGAGTTTCACTCACCTTTGAATTTGATCCCCAAATATTTGTGTGCTAGACTGCTCTTTACCATATCTTAGTAGCTGCTGAACTTCCTTTTTTTTTCTTGAGGATGTGTGATCGTTCTTTTTATATTCATCTGTCTGAACGCAGTGCCTGCAAATCATAAAATGTTTTTAGTCTGCAGCCTGGATTTTGGAATGATCACCTCTCTGGAGAAGTATTTTTTGTATGTTAGTATAACATTTAATAGTAACACATTTTATGTTTTAAAGAAATACTTCCTAGTGACAAGGAAAATGGGTCTGTTTAGATGGTGTTTCTTAGGGTTTCAACATAATTTTTTAGGCTGAAGGATGCCAAGTTAGAGGGGTGTGATGGAACACAAGGAAGCTCTAATAAATATTTTGTTCCTTTGTTTTTGCTTGAAAATTAGCAGCGTGCTGTATTAGCTGGCTTTTTCACTTTACTATGAGCTCCCTGTTTGAAGTCTTTCAAGGAGAGACCAGCGCTATGAAACTGACCTCAGTTTAATTATGTTGGCTTATAAAAACACAGAAAATTATCACCGTCTCTGAACAGATTAGTAATAATGAGCTGGTACAATATAATGAACTACCTTGCCAACAGTTAAAACACAGTTAGCTGCTCTTGAGTTTCCGATGCCCTGGCTGTTTCTTCTCTTTCATGGCTGGTATAGTTTTGGGTGGTTCTCTGTGCTCAGCGCATCACTTGTATAATTTTTAACATGCTTTAACTTGTCATCGATACACTGATAACTTGAGCTGTAATTGGAGATTTGTCCTAGCCCGTCTCTTGTCCCACCCAAAAAATTCTGTAGGGCTTCTGACAGATACACAGTGGCAGATTAAAATTAGATGGCTGAAATGGTTATTGCTTTCAGTCGCCTACCCTGTCTCTCTGACAGACGTTGCTATCTCAAGGCTGGCATGGCTGATCTGCATGTCAACCACAGTAGTTTCCAGGCCAGCATATTAAGATAAACCACAGACAGAAATAATGTCTAGAAGAGCTGTAGGCTTGAGGTAATGTGTCAGGATTTTGGGGTGTGGTCTGGAGATCAAATGCTGCTTGGCTCTCAAATGTGATGCACATTTTGTCAGTAAAGTCAGCTTCATCCATCAGCGATCCCCCAAGCCCAGGTCATGCATGGACACGTGCACGGCAGGTGGGCATTCCTCAAGTGTGCTGGTACAGCAGGCACCAGGTCTCCAGTGTAAACTAGACTGTGCTCCTTTTGCAAAACTGTGTTCAGGAAGAGGCAAGGATGGCTAACTTCTCAAAGTCAGCTGTGCCAGCAGGGTGCCAGGCTATGCAGCTCCACCCAAGACAGATGTGCAGATGTCGACTGTGAAGGCAAGCCCTTACCATCATGCCTGGGAACGCTGGCACCATCCTTCCTCTCTCGGCACCCTGCTTCAGTCTCTTCGCTGCTCACCGCCCTGCTGCTTAGGCAGTGGAGTGGTGCTCGGGTCGAGGGGACTGCCTGATTCAAACGGACCCACTGAAAATCTCCTTAGTTTCTCTGTCTTCTTCCAGAGAAGCGGCTGCACGTGGATGGGAACCGCAGTCGATGGCGGAGGAAGGCTGTGCCCCCCCGTTGAGCAGCAGTGCCAGCCCAAAGCATTTGGTTATAGGGACACAGCACTCCAGCTCATTTATGTTGGTTCTCGCATTCAGTGTAATCATGGCCTGAGCTTGTGAACTAGACGTTCTGTTCGTATACAAGTTTTGCACCATGTCAGGCTTGTGTCTATTTATTAGGTACTTTTTCCACTTAAACACATGGTGTATCTGCAAAGTTGAATGCAGTTTGGGGAAGGAAAGCTGTTTGCTTTGGTTTTGTGTGCCGTGAAGTTTCCCAAGATACTGCATGGTGCATGGATAGACTCGGCGCCGTCCAGTGTCGTGTTAATTGGATGTTCATGTTCACAACCAGAAACGTACTGTCCTAAATGCACTGTTACTTTTTAAATGATACAGTTTCAACAACAGAAAGTTTTGTATGGTAGAGATTTCTTTGGGATGCCTGTATCAATGTTTTCTGCATTGTCTACTTTGTAAGTACTTTGGCTGGGGAAATTATGAAGTAATCTTGGTTAAGTAGCTGCTATATGGTCAAATACTTTGCTGATGCTTAAACAAAATTGCAGAATTGTAGTGTGAAAGAATCTTTATTGAAGCTATGCTGCTTAGGTTGCTAAATGAGGCGCTCTCAAACCATAAAATACTGACTTTACTCTTCGCTGTGCATTCACATTTCTTCCCTCTTGTCTGTCTGTCCTGTGCACTGAACGTTGGGAGCAGTCATGGACAAAAGAGGAACATCTGGTGGTAGTAGTAACTTGGCAGCACAGATACCTAGAAGTGAAACAGAAATCTTGTGTGAAAGTGTGGGGGAGCAGAGCTCACCCCCTTTCTCCACCACAGTTAATCTGCCTCTTCCCCTGCTGTCCCAGTATGGTTTGGGCTGTTGCTCCGGCAGTGGTATCGCTGGAGCCTCACAGGGTCTGCGCGTCTTAGTTATTTTGGAGCGTTGCCAGAGAGTCTCCTGACACACACAATGGAAAGATAGCTGCATTTTTTTTTTTTTTTGAACAGTTTTTATTTCCATAAGAGTAGAAGAGAATGTCCTGGGACAAAGAAAAGGCACTTCTGTAGCCCGAGGGTGTTCTTCCCGCTCAGCATCACAGACCTGCTGCATGCAGCGAACATGGGAGGGATTCTCCAAGATGTTTATAGGGGAAAATGTTAGGCAAGCCAAATGACTACCAGCTCTGCTATATGGAAATGCATATAGGTGGGAGTCTGTATACATTTGCAGCGCAGCAGATATTTGGGAGGGAGTGTGCGTGGAAATTGGCTGGAGGAGAAGCCAAGGGCTAGAAAAGAGGAATTTTCTAATAGGAAAAATGTTATTTTGTTTAATTTTTAAAAGGTTTAGCCATAAAACCCCTTCTGGGAAAGGTGAATAAAATGTACTAAGGTACTAAGGCGAATAAAATGTGTGACTCATTTTTTAGCTAGAGCTGAATAAGAACTGAAGAACTAAATAACAATTGATACAAGACAGTACTAGTTTGTAAAAAACATTGTCTATGCTGTACGATGCAAGCCATTGAGAGCAATCTGTTTGGCTGTACTCTATATATTATTTTACTTATCATTTTTGTTAAGAGAACACTGACACATAGTGACCTGAGTTAGACACTTTTTAGAGAATTTTGACTTCAGGGGAAATCACTTTTACAGTACAAAAGCTAACAGTGACAAGGTATTTACTACAGGAACATCAAATCTCTACAGATGTGGATTGGAGAACGTACTACAGATGATAAAAAAACTTGTCATTAGTCACATTAGCGTGCATTGCACAATTCAAATGCCACTGAGAAATGAAAGGAGAACTCTCTTGTCCATTAAAATCTGGAGTTCACATTACAGCAGAAGCTCCGTAACTGTCCTGCATCTTGACACATAGTAAATACATTTATTTCTCTTACATTTTCTGCACAGTATGCAGAGGAAGATGTGTAAAAAATACTGTCATCAGTATTAGGTTGACATCTTCTGAACAGCCACCTGAAACGTGGTATACTCTTGCCTGCATTGTACATTACTTGTATGGAAAGTCAAGTTCTCGGGTGTATTCTCAGGCCCCTACTTGCTTCAGTAACATTGCATGATTGCAGATGAGAATGGTATTTATTCTGTATTTCAGTACCTCCTAGGAGAGCTAACTGAAAACAGTTCCTGCCTTACAGGGGTCACAGTTTTTAGTAATCTGATCTAATTTAATAACAGAGGACATAAAGACAGCACTTTTTCCCACCAATCATCCCATTTCCCCCAACCCCCAGATAGTCTTCGGGTGTTGAAGTAACTGTTGTGTCCTCATCTGGGCCTATTTTTAGGACAGTAATCAAAAGTTAGCAATGCATCTGTGAAGTGACATGGTTTAGTCTATATTTCTCTGGATTCAAAGTTTGTGATGTTACCTGATAAAATGATCTAGTCTTGAGCTATTTGCTATGCAAACAGTATTCCAAAGAAAGAACAAGAAGCTGCTACAGTAACGTGATTTTTTATTTTATATTCCTCTATGTATGCAGCACTCTACAAACCCGGTAAGTGACACTGCTTGTGATTATTAAAGATTTCTTAACATGAAAACCAACTAAGATAATTTAAAAATATTTACCATAATTCAGGAATTCTTTGAATTATGATTAAGGAGAACTAGACATTAAGAAAATCTCATTTGCACATACCCTTTACTTCTCATCTGCACTTGCCCATGATAATGACGTTGTGCTTGACAAAAATTATAAGGTACATATTTAATGTATTTTTAATTGTCTCCTCATGTAATTTCACAACTGAAAATGAGAGCATCGTTAGCTGAGTCACCAATGTGCCTTCCCCATACTTGATTAGGAAAACTCTGCTAGTACATATAGAAGTGTCAGGGGCCATGGGGGCTCCGTCAGGGCAGGGCCTGGCAGCCAGGGCCCATCCCACCACCCCAGACAGGAGCAGGGCAGCTGGGGGGCACTGGGGCAACCCCAGCCCTGGGCATCAGGCACCTCCTGCGGTGAGGTGATGGGCCAGGAGGTGGGCCCGCGGGTGGGCCTGGCATGCCATAGCGGACCCCGCTTTGCCACTGCATTAAACTGGGAGAAACACAAGGCTGCCTCATGGCTCATGGAAACACATCTCTTGTAGGTCATTCCTTCTCAGGAGCTGGAGTGAAGGTGTTCCTTGTCCACCACCTTGGCAGCTGCACGTCTGCTGTGGCATTCTGTGTCTTTCTTTCTGCGGGCTCTGACCCAAGCACCTCATGGGTCGAAGTCAAGACCAGGCTTGGTTGAGTTGTTGGCGCTGACACAGGTTCCCGAGCAGGGGAGCGCAGGGCACATGGTGCTGCTGGGGGGACATTTCTGCAGAAGCTTTGTGGCTGGCAAAGGTGTCGGGCTGCTTTGGTGGGGATGTAAAGGAGGCTTTACACAAGCGTGGAGCAGGGGATACAATTCTCGACATTTGTTGAGAAGCTCTGGTGTTTCAGTGCTGTGCAGGCATAATCGGGCAGATCATTGCCAGGTCTGGAAAAACAAGTGGGTAGGAGGGTAGAAAATACAAACCTGTACTCTGATCTTATGGAAAGATAAATGATAAATAAAACAGAAATGATTGTCTATGAAGGTGGCCAATAAAAGAAACTTTCCTTTATTTGCCTTTCCCTGTGGTGGCAAAACTGGCAATTTGTGTGAGCGCGATGGTCTTTGAGGTCACCTTGGAGAGGCTTGTCCGTTTGAGATGAGTGCTGTGATGGAAACTGTCAGCTCTTCGTTCTCAAATAGACCTGCCCAGGGCAGCTGCTGGTCCCCGCTGTGAGGCTGCGGAGGCTTGCTGCGTGGGCAGGGTGGTGGCTGCGTGACAGCCAGTCTCTTGAATTTAGTGCAAATGCAAAAAAGTTTCCAATGTTAATGAAAACTTTTCTTGTAATGCCCCAATGGACTTCAGGAAGAGGCCTGTTTCTTTTCACACCAGAGACAGGTATATATGGGGAAGAAAGATTACAGACAAAAACCAATCCCATTGACAAATCTCAAAATCAAGGAGGTCTTTTAGTTGTCCCCATGGCGTCTAATGTAATTTCATTCAGGCTATTAATTAAGATAAGCATAGTGAAATGTCCTAACGCCCTGAACTGGTGAACTGAACAGCAGATTTCACTACCTGTGTGTAAGAATATTGTGTTTGCTTCCTTTAGCTACTGGCATAAATAGTAACTAGTTAAAGGGCATAGCTTCAGGCTTTGCCCTAAGAAGAAGATGAAAAGATAATTGCTGGATAAGCAAGCGAGTATGGGGGACTGCAAGAGGGTAGCAGCTCAGCAAATCAGACTGGTTTTGAACCGGTAACAATCTTCTTTCAATCAGTCTAGTTTTAAGGCCGTAATCTCCCCTGGGCAGGGAAGGTCTCTCTGTCCCCGTGTTGCGTGGCTCTGCGAACAGACTCCCCTGTCCTGCGCGAGGCTGTGGGCAGCGAGGGCAGGCCTTTGACTGTGGCTTACAGCTCTGCTTCTTACTCTGCATAAGCTGATCCGCTTTAATTTTTGCTGGTATTCTGCTTGGCATTCTTTTTATGAAGTGTTTTTTTGTTTTGTAAAGACCTATTTATCCCTCTCTTCCCTGCACCAATGGAGGTTTATTAGATTGCATGGCAGCCTGCCATCTTCCTTATTAACCAAGCTTTTTCCCAAATAAACATGTTCCTTGTGTACACTGCCTCCTATTTATGATTTACTTCCCATTATAAAGCTACAATCTACAATATTAAAAATAAGACACAGACAGATGTTTATCAGAGGTTGAACAGGGTTTTACTGTACTGACTCTGGTATTTGTGGTTTCTATTTCTTTAATCTCTAGCGAAGTGTGCTTCCTCCCACCCTCCCCAATTTACAACTTCTGCCTCTTATTACCCTTATAACAGGTGATGATGCGCTTTAAACATATTTTCTTTCAGGCTGTTATGGGGTGCAATATGAATAGGAATATGAAGTATGATGACATACTTAAAATGGAGCCTTTATGTAAGAAATTAGAAATTAGGCCTTTATTCTAGAGATCTAGATCCACCCGGAGGCAAAATGATTTTCACCTTCTACTTACATGACAGCAGCAGGGTATTTGATCACCCTCTGCTGGCTGTACTGCCAGGGCTGCTACCAGTTCGCTGGATTTTGGGAGAGTGTCTTTACACTCCGGTTAAGTCCCAGATATCACTTAGGATTTCATTTTGTGCTTTTTGAACTGTGTTACTACAGTTTAGCCACAACAGTTTGAGATCACTGGCTGCGTATATAGTTTTTTATTTTTTATTCGAATAGATGGAATAGAATTCTGCCCCTGGGTCAGATAATCATCTCAGACCCGTTAAATAAATAGCTGTGACATGCATCGTAACAGTGGCCTAAACCCCTGTATTTTTTCAATATGACACTTCATCACTTTTTTTTTTCTTGGCCTGTGGTTAGACTTACATTACAAAAACAAAACAGCACTTAGCTATAATTAAAAATGCCCTACAGTAAGTGGGATGACAAAACAATGGGAATGCTGTTCATATGGATGAAGTCAAGTGTAAATGAAGTCTAAAAGAATTAAGCTGAATGCAAGGATAAAATTATCTTGTTGGGTAGGCACAGAAAGTGTAAAATAAGCCTGCCCAATACCACAGATCTTGCATTTCACGCTAAAAAAACTCTGATTGGAGGAGTTTTTTGTATCATGAGGCAAATCCATCTTTTGCTGTTTGTCCTGGTTTCGGCTGGGATAGAGACCTCTGAGAGGTGTTTTTATGGAGGAAATACAGAATGGCACCTTCACTACCACCTTCTATGATGTTTCCTTCTTCATTACAAAAACTTTTCAGTATCTTGAACATCATTGGGTATTTAAGATACTTCTATTGGTATTTCTTGGGAATATTGTTTCGGTTTTGTCTAAGGTTAATAAGCAATTTAAGAATATCACCCAGAGATCTGCCCCAAGGCTGGATAGTTATGAGTGGCAGGGTGTGTGGGATAGCATGGGCAAATGCTTAGAATGATGGGCACCTCCAATGTTTTGGAACTTCACCCCTGAGCAAGTGCAGAATCCTGAAAAATTAGTAGAATATTTGGAAAAAGTATGCTGTCACCCTGGCAACTCCAGAGAGACACAAATCACTGCAACATGCTGGGGCCTGGCCCATGCCTACCGAGCCCTGTTCAACACTATTCAGAACCCTCAAGGGGAAGAGAAGGTCTCTGGATCTGACGACAAAATGACAGGCACTGTGGCTACTCAAACCCTGGCAACAGGCAGTGCAGCTGAACCAGAGAACCAACCCATGCTGGTAATCAGTTGCCCCTATACACAAGAAAAAATACACAAGAAA